>JANTCA010000832.1:0-12420 GCA_024741275.1 Chironex yamaguchii
AAGTTAATCGGCAATAAGAACAGCCTGTGCAAATTGAAATAATAATAATAATAATAATAATAATAATAATAATAATAGAGTGGGTACTCCAAAGTGTGGACCAAGTCTTCACTGTGCGTGTCCTGTCCAAAAGTTCTATATTATTTAATTCCACATATTAAACGTGACGTTTTACTTTAAGTCCTATTCAAGTTCCATAGAGGTCGAATACGATGCTATTCTATTCGACCAATGTAAAATGCGACGTCTGATGCAAGCCTCATCAGTTACCTAAACGGCTACCTTCGGGAGCTTAATGCCTAGGAGACGTTCGATTTAAGTGAGTGTCCATGACCACAGTACATAAAATGTGGGAAAAGATATGAAATTGTAGGCTATGCAGCAAAAATTCTTGCTTATGGAAACAGGTCTTACGTGTCGGTCAACCTTGTCTGTTTCACTAATACGTAACCAATAGCAGGAAGAGTAAACACTGTGAAGCAATTGGCAGCACAAGAGACTGACTAACATTTGCAGACGGGAAAAAAAAGATGGCTTGATATCAACAGAGCAGCCCAAAAGAAAATATTGATACACAATTAATGCTGGCATATTACTAAAGAAGGATTGCTAGAAATGTTCGCGTGAGAAACACTGTCGCCTCGCTCAACGAATCGTTTCTCCCTATTGTTGAAGCGATTTCTACCTACTTTCACCTACGGATGTCAGCGCGGATTCTGCCCATAGCTACCTACATTCATGAAAGTATAAGTACATTTCCTCCTACATTCGAGCATGTGAATGAATTGATTTGAACAAATTTGCTTTCTCTTTAACTTAACAGCATCTATGCAAATGTGTTCTCCCAAATGAGATATAACATCGAAACAGGGGAGATGACGTACAAAGGTTTTAACAGGTCTTTGCAAGGTGAGAGTATCTAGATTTGCCCGTTTTAGGAAACTGCCCGGGTGAAGTCAACAATATTTTATGCTCAAAATCGAAAAAAGATAATTGTTTGGTCACAAAAAAATCTAAAATACCTCTAATTTTAAGAACGCTATCTACTTTTCATGATTTATCCCGTAGGTTTTATCTACAACCTACAGACTTAGGAAAATCCCAAAAGTAGGCGGAGATCTCTCCATTTGGCAACACCGGGACGGAAAATCCGTATTTTAGATAAGGAAAGCTTTGATGAAATTCGAGTTCGAATCTAGTTCGAGTTTCGAACGTTAAACAAAGACGTCAAATTATTCGAAGCTCGTCTTTTAACTGTTTTAATTCGCTTTTTACTGAATAAACGCGCCTTTCGTAACTACAGAACATGTGCTATAGGTTGCAAAATATATTTACTTCTTACTGGCTGTAAACACGTATTTCTGCTACCAGGATAATAGAAAGTAGCAAACAGTGTTGCGCAGTATCAAAACTTAGGCTCTTTCAAAACATAAACAAGCTGCAATGTGCAGCAAGATAAGATGCATTTCAAAATATATTCTAAAATAATATTCAAATTTTGGTGTACTCCCTCAGAAACCTCTTAATATAATTTCATTGATTAGTATATTAGTATATATAAGAATATAAGAGATTGGAATGGATGGCCTTTGAAGACACAAGCAACGTGTTTACATCAATCTCTTATATTCCGCGAAGTATTGTTTTCAATAATGCCACAGTTGAGCAAAACATAAGAAGTTTCTATTAAAGAAATATAGATGTATTTTATTAGGTATGCAGTGAAAAGTGTAATGTAAGATAGTATCTGACTATAAAGTTGCTTTGAACTGTTTGAAAGGTACCATGTCAGCAATGTCTTGCGTGTTTGTCCTTGAACAGTGACGATGGGAACTTCATGAACTGCTTTTAATACTTAATTCAAAGTCGTGCAAAAATATACTTCAGTCTAATAAAGTAAACAAGTTTAAGTTGATTCAGGGCTGTTATGAACTTCGACAGGGAAGATGTACATGTTGACTACGAAGGCTCGAACTTGAACAACAAGAGCTAAAAATGACAGTGAAGTTGGTAATGGCAAGCTTTCTTTTGAAAAATATTGACCCAATTAGGGCCAAAGTTTCACCCCAGAAAAGAGATTATGAATTGTAAACGTATGCTGCAAAGGAAGGTAAGAAAATGTCATCTAAACATAATGGACTGAACTGGAAAGGTGGAGTTTTGGAGTAAAGACAACTAATCAACGAAATTTTGATGCCTGCTGTATCAATACTAGTATGCATATCCCCAAAAGAATATTTTATAAATTCTAGTTATCAATATAAGTACTTGATATTGGTTTGCTAGACAATCGAACTTACAATTCAAGACGGGGGATATATTAGCCTTTTTTATCCGTCGTATTTGGTTGGTATGTATTCCTAAATGAAAGCAACATCATTTTTCTTACTATCGACTTTTTCTCTATAAGTATCAAAGCAAAAACTGCGCTCCTAATCGTTAGATCTTTGGCTAAAATTTTGACATAGAGTCGTAGACATCAGAACTTCTTCAATGCAATGTACAAACCGTATTTTTGATTTACAGTACTTGCGTCTCATTCTGTATGGACTTTCATATTTGATAGCATACAGCTAGTTTGCTTTGCAAACAAAGCTTCATGAACGATCCAAAATCTGAAGAACAGATAATATTAAATCATCGACAGGTTATCAAGTATGCAACTAAAGATATATACGTTAACCAGTTGCATGAGTTTGAATTTTAATTACTTACTCATGGCTGACGTTACCAGATAAAAGGTTTGGTCATGCTTAAAGATCAATACTTAGATCACATTACTTAAAAATTATTAAGAGGAAAACATTCTAATACCATTATGTTAATTATTATAAATTATTGATGTTTATTTGGATAAGCAAAATCAATACAAATATTTTCAGATAGACCGTTGTCAACAAATTAATAGCTTTTCGGCATGCCTGGAGTTGGACAATAGCAAGGCACAAACATCCAAGCACAAGGACTTCTAATAGAGAGACGATTAAATAACTTTGATTGACGTAAGTATTACCCTAAACAATTTGAACAGTTGGACATTTGGTCCACTCTATCTGTCGTAATAGTAAGGTCATAACGGGCTCAAGAACTAAATGATATCAACCTATTTAAGAGTGTGCTGTATCATACAAGGTATGTAGGAAAGTAATGACCACTCGCTAAAGTCAAACTTACCCATTCTGTTTAAATCGATGGCTTTCTCAAAAGTCAAGTGTCATGCTAGAGTAAGGTTATCCAGCTTAGCAGGAGGGTGTGTATATAAGCTTGCAGTATTCTTGACTTTGTCCCATCCTTACCTTACTGCTTTTTGACGATGTTAATTGTTATCCTGTATAATTCTAGCAACTTGCGCTCGATTTCCCTTGAAACGTCATTTTGGAGGTAGCAGTATCAAGGGACTAGGGCCTAGTCGTAGAACGAACTTGTCTCATTCCAACTGGCTTTTACCCTTAAAGTGTCAGAGGCATAGAAATAAAAGGAGATTCCTATTTCTTTGGTTAAAAGGGAGTACACTTATGCCATATTTTGATGACTCTAGTTAAAGAAACTAATCTTAAAACGATGTTGTTTGTGACAGATCTGACGTAAAAGAGAAAACGTCTACCTATTATGGTAACAGGTAGATGAGAAATGATAAAACCAGACCAAATGCTGCAACCAAGTGCTTCTCCTCATCCAATTTCAAATGTAATCATTTAGCTATTCCCCGAACAAGATATATAGCCTCGTTAAATCAAGACAAGTAAGAGCTGATTTCTATAAAAAACATTCATAAAGCTCACGTTTTCCATGCAAAGGGTAATCGAATAATCTATAAAATCAAAAGCAAAGTCATTTAATAAAATACTTGATTTTAGAAAGCTATACGTTTGCAAGATCAGTCTAAGCCCTATGACAAGCACTTTGATCATATAGAAAAAGTATAGCATTTTTCAGTGAGCTCCATACACTGAAATTCCAATGAGGTAAAACTGTCAATATACAATCATTGCCAAATGTCTTGGTAAACCTTGCGACACTTCCACACTTTCAATGCTTAATATCCTCACCACCTCTAACAATGTTGATGTGTGAGCGTGATAAAAGATAATCTGTTCAAAATCTAAATTAAATTCGGAACTAGGGAAAATAAAATATATTCTCCATGAAAACGGGTATCCAGAGGATATTGTTTCTAGAATTCTTCGAGAAAAGATCACTGATTTTACAACTGAAAAATCTTTTGGGCCTCAAAAATGTCCTTTATACCTGAAACTTCCTCGACTAGGCAATGTTTCTATCTGTATAGAAACACAGATTATAAAATCTGTAGTTAATTGTTTTTCTGATGTGAATCCTAGAATTGTTTTCACGATTAGGAAGACCTTGCCATCCATTCATAAGGATTGTGTACCTACCACACAAAAAATGCTTAGCAGTATATGCATTTCTGTGCCGATGTGAAGCTCGGTATGCAGGTCGCACTTCTCAAAGATTTGGTGACAGGATCAAACATCATGTTCAAGCCACTGTATGGAAAGCATCAATTCCTCCTAGAGAACACCCATCTTGCGCTTGCAAGGCAAAAATGACTGCCAAAACATGCGAATCTGCCACAGGCCAACATTTATTAGAAAATTCACAATGCGCCAGAATGTATAAGGAAGAGAGTTTTCGGAAAATTACCACAGCTAGATCGTCGGTTAATCTAAGTGTATTGGCGCCTGTCTACATTAAAACTAGAAAACCAGTACCCTGTGGGCAGAAAGAGTTAATTTTTTCACAGGGACTCATCCAATAATGTTTTGTTTCTTTATTTTCTCTTTCTTTGTTTCCTCTCTCGTTTATGATTGCCTAGTTTTGCTACATGTTTCGTATAAATAGCTTGCCATATACATATACTTTCCTTCCTGACGTTTCATACTCTAAAGAGTGTCAGCTGAAAAAAGCTTTTAAGTATGTTTTTAGCGCAATGTCGCAAATTTTCAAGGCGACTTTTATGATTAAACCTATTTAAAGAAATTTGATTGCAAGTGTTGACCTTGAACAACTTTCCAGATATCATACGCACAGACACCGCCATCGCCAAGGAAAACCTTCTAACAGCTATGACCGGCATTGTATACTGGAAAGGCGTGGTGAATTCTATCTCGGCTGAGGCTGCAAGATGATGTTGATGTACACCAGTGGATTCAATTTCCATCTCAATTTCTAGAAAACGCTTAAGAGTGAACTAGGCAATAACTTGCAGCTAAAAACGAAATTGATTTTGTTGATAGCCGAGAGGCAACGGAATCTTTGTTTAAAGGAACGCAGTTTGACAAATTTGATTGAAAATGGTTTTTAAAAATTTTGGTGGCCAATGAATGTATCAATGACGTCCAACTTTGGCGCTGCCATGATGAGTCAATGATAGCAAACTGGAGCACGACAAGGCATATCAAAAGAATTAACGACAACAATCTGGCTCTAAGGATTTAGATGTTTTGGCAAAGTAGGTCTTAATCGTAACTATTTCAGCGATATGAAGCAAGCACATAAGTATTAGGCAAGGTCAGTGACATCGCCACGGGGTGGACCAGGGTGGACATATGCACCCCAGTTTTCCCAGAGGTCGATTTTCTAATTTGTCGAAATCCCTTGAAAGAACTTTGCGAATAGAAAACTTGCTTTGTAGAGAAAGGTAGATTAATTTGACGTTCAGAAAACATTAAAATAACATTGCTTTTTTCTTCCTCGTGAACAGATAATTGATGTACTTCACTCTTTCGATTTTCATTCTTGCAGAAAAGCCCCCGTTACGAAAAATGCTGCTTGAGAAAGTTGCTTTTCCAAAAATTTCGAAATAGATTTGAAATATTTAAAAAGGCGTTTCCCAAGTTTCCTGAGGGTCTGATGGGTGTGGCCGAGCACCTTTTTTTTGTCCACCTCAGTCTTTTTGGGCTGCCGACGCCACTGGGCTACGTTTTTGGGAAACTTGTGCTAAAGGAAAGGTGTGTGCACTACCTATTGCATCATGCTTATACTTATGCTCAGAAGAGGCAACAGACGATTTTAAGTGAGGTTCACGCAAACTGGAGTCACCTTGTTTCATAGGTTACTAAGTAACATTTATAGATAATGACACGCATAGTTGTACATATTTGAAAGAGATTAACATACTAAATATGTGCACGACTTGCCCAATAGCATAGATACTTAATTTTGCTGGGGTTGGTGGGGAGGGGTGCATTTGTGATAAATGACGTCGAAAAGTACATTGATCGACTACTGCTGTAACCTGTAGTAAAGAATGTGATGTAATTTCTAATAGTAGCACGCAAAAACTTCAACTATAGTGTTCATATAAGCACCAGTACATGTTAAATAAATATTCCACACAGCTACGTTAAATGGTTGCAACTGGGCAAAATATAACAACTGCGTTGTAAACGAAAGAGGACGCTACAGATTTGGACTTACCTGTATTTCCAAATCAGTTGTGAGTGCAGGCCTTGCCATAGCCGGTGAAATTAGCTGAATGACACTAAAGGGTGGGTCTGGGTTCGAGATAAATGTACACCTGGCCAAGGACTAACTTTTCAAAACATCATGGAGGATATGGTTTTGTTGCAATTTGGCCTTGGATTAATGGTTAAAATCTCTCAGCTTTTCAACGTATTAATTGTTACAAATGAAAATACAAGTCATTTGTGATACTAGGACAGGGTGAACTGCACCACTAACAGTCAGTTTTCAAAGAAATAGCTTTATTGACTTGTTTCTTGGCTTGCAAGGGAAGAAATTGGATCTAGTTTGTAAAATTTGAAGTTCTGTTTACGTTCAAGGAGGTCTTACTAACCTTAAAAGTATATTGATGTGGCGGCTTCAGACAGTTTGATCCACTAGTAATAATTCTGTATGGAGTACCTTAACGTCAAAATACTTTAAATCAAAATTAACCGTAGTTGACAAGTTGTAAAGTTGCCGCGATCGTCTTGTGTACAGTGGAGATTTACCCCCTCCTTAATATCTATATTAAACGTTGTTTTGGAACCGTGCCAATCGAGTTGGTGTTACGATCCTCTCGCAGAGTATCTACACGGTACCTGGATTATTTTTTGTGCGAGGTGATCGTGTGCTATTAATTGGAACTGATACAGTTACTAAGTATACTACTATTAATTTTGCCACCCACTGGAGACTGCTCAAACAAAGAGGTGAATTTACTTTGGTCACTGGGCTAATCTATCAACGGTTTAATGTATTTTTCACTCAACTTCACTACAAGGTCCCGCACTCACCGATTGAGCACCGCTTTGCCAATGAAGAATGTCAAATGACTACGTTCGTCTACCAACAAGTGAGCGGACTAGGAAATCAAGAAACGTTCGCGTAGATACGCCCACAGCAAAAGGTGCAACTTACTATCATTTGTCAGCGGACGATTCAGAAATAGGAGTCATGAGCAGCGCAGAACCATTGATATCGGAGGACACTTTTGATGATGATGATTATTTGTCAGAGGGAAACAGAAGGACGTACGGTGCAGGGGGGATGGACAGGCTCCAATCCAGGAGAAAAAGACGAAACATTTGTGGCAAATGTTGGTGGTTTATGTGTGGTGGCTGGAAACTGCTGATATCCAGGTAATTTCTCTAACTGCAGTGGGACTGGTTATAAATGCTGTACTTTTTACTCATCAAATCTCCAAAGTAAAGTAAGTCGTATCACTCAACTTTAATTAAGTCTTATTGCTCAATTTTGATTTGTTGTTGGGGAATAAGACAATATTTGAAATAGAACATATGCAACATTAGAGGTAGTATTATACATTTACATAAAGTGTAGGTATTATTTCATTTTATTTTATAAGCCTAAAGCTTATGGGTACTACATGCTACTTTTTAGGGCCTCAAGATGTGTACTTGACTGAACTTCACCTCATGGTGGTCCTTATGAGCTAAGGGCTTTGATATGAATTTTAAGGTTTGTAGTATTCTTAGAAAAAGAAAGTGCCAAAGATTTTCCATATTAGATGTATGTAAGTCATTGTTAAGGTTGCAGATGAAGTTGAAAACCTTGTACTTTCTATGATACTATGGAACAAACAAAATGTGGAATCATCAGATTACATTACTGTTGAACCAGGTATAATCAGGAGATGGCTTGTGCTTTGCAATATGACCCTGACAATGTAGTAACCTTACACCCATTGAACACACCCTGTGAAGGAGTACTTTTGATTGGATTGGTCAAGCCTGAAATATAATAGAAGCACCTGTAGGCACTTGAGAATAGCTCCCAGTGGTTGCTATGCTGTGCTTTGTAATATCAGGTCATAACAATGTCTTAAGTTGATGACTTCTATTTATTGAAACCCATTTAGTTCCATTCAAGCTTGTTTACTGCAGCCATGTCATGAAAAGAAAATATAGTGTTGTGTGCTGATTACGTGCAGATTATGCATTAAATTTGAAAACCCATAACCACCAATAATCAGCATCATATACATTTTGTATAATTAAGGTATATTCTTGATTAGAATTAGTCAAAACATTAATATGAGATGATTATTTTTTGAAGAATCTTTATAACTTTTGAATAAATACAGGAGATTGTTGGCTTCTGTAGCTTGTTTTGTATATCATAGGCTTGACAGTATAATTTGTATAAGCCTAATATCATTTTTTCCCAAGGTTTCCCTTAGAAAACTAGATTTACTGGTATGGGCAATTTTCAGCAGCTGTGTTCTGCTTTGACACAGTACGGGAAGTACATGTAACCAGATTGTAATTCTATCAATGTTGACAGCACTTTGTGTTTAGCTTGGCCCTGCAAAAGATTTTTAATTGACTTCAAATCTGTGGTGAATCATAATCTGTGGTACTGTTCATAACCTATCAACAGTACCATACGTAATAATTCAAAGGGGTGAGAAGGCAATTAACAATCTTATGTCAAGACAATCGAGTAAATACTGATGGCAGTTGTCTTGGTCGTGAATTTCTTATTGCTTATACCATGATGTCACTAAACTTTTATCTTAGTGGTCCTGTTATACATCGGTGCATATTTTTATCCTAACCTGAGACAAAGCGATTTATCCTCTGTGGTATGAGATTTTAATTTCTGATACTGTGGCCATTTTAAGCAATCATCTGAACATAACACTGATCTTTTGCCTGCTTTCCTTGACATAATGATTTAGAACAACTGTAGATCAAGTTTTAGGAAAGGTGTTGAGGTGTTTTGAGTAGTTTTTCTAGTTTGTCAACTCAAAGTAATTTAATGGTGAGTTTGTCAAGAAACTATGTCTATGTCCCCAAATTACTGTAAAACATGTATATGGCTTACCAAGCATTCAGGACCTAAATGTAATTGCTTATTATGTATGGTTTGAGTATATTAAAAGATTGATTCTAATGGAATGTGTTCACATATTTTATCAAACCCTCCCACAGCATTTCACCAAATGACTGAAAAAGAAAAACAGCATAGGAGAAGAAATACCGTAGTAGAACCAAAATGTATCTCCTTTTATCACACTTACAGCGACCTTTGTTACTTTGATCATCTAACTATCCGTGCTATTTTATCACTTTTTTATGGCATAGCCATCATTTCAAACCCTTCAAATCAATCATTTAGGTTTGAAGAGGAATACCAAGAAACTGAAATGAAGCATAGAAAACTGTCTGTTGGTAATTTTTTTTCAGTGATTATTAAAGAAGCATGAGCTCTGGGTCAATCTGATCAGTCTTCTCATTAAAAGGAACAAATTTTCTCTTAAATTTTCTGTGTTTTCATGGTAGTTTGGAGTCAAGATTCCACCACACCATAATCTGAAACTAATAGTGTTATCCTAGGTGTGGTAAAAGGGAAATAAAGTGAAAGTAGTAAGGTTGGCATTGATGATAGTCCTTTGTCTTTGAAACTCAGAAGTGACATTTGCCCATGTTTCTCCTTATTTTATAAAATTAAAAGCACAATAAACAAGGAAGTGACAACAAATCCTAAACGTTTGTGAAATTGATCGGTATAGTGGTTGCATGACACAAGTATCTGATTCAAGAGCCTATTTAATTGTAATTTATATTTGTGTGGTTGGGCAAACATAGATTTTTTGCATTTTACAATGTATAATAAGGTTAATATAGTTTCAATGTGGTACATTAACCTGAGATACATCATAAACTAGCCTTTCTTAATTTTTGGCAGTTTTTCTTCTTCAAAATGCCAAGAAGAAAATGATAGAGCTTGCCCTCTCTTGTGATCCATAAGCAATGGTGAACCACCTGGCATATGAATTCCACCAAGTTCTTTGTTGCCCAAATTCTGTTTGAAAACTTGTGATAAACTGATATAACAATGTAATTCTTTGGAATCTTTGGAAGCTTCCACATATGTGAGTCTATAGATACTTCATTTGACCTGCTGTATTGGCCGACATTATGATTTTGACATCAGCTTTTATTCATTTGTATAGATGTTTTGATGGAATAGCAAATAAATTTACAAGACAGAAAGAGTATGAGGCCAGGGTAGTGTGCCTTGGAAGACAGGTATGCTGCTAAGCTAATGTTTTATGATTTTAAACTGTGAAACATGGTATTTGCTAGCACTTTTATAGTGGTGACAGAGAAAAAAGTATTGAGTTTTTAAAGCAGAGCAGATTTGTATTATATAGCAACAGGAGGAATCATTTTGAGGCTAATTGTCAGACATGAGGTAAAACCCATGAACAAAATAGAAGCACTTAGAGACCACTGTCATCTGTAAAGCTAATGGTATTAAGTCGGGTTCCAAGTTTCTTTAAATTTAAGTGACCTGGCATAATTTGCATTATGGTAACTGGGTTTTCCAAAGGATGATTTGTTTGCTAGATGTGATTTCTTGTTCAAAGATATCATTACCAGATATGGGCTGTTCTTATAGATACTATGGTATCTTCCTTTCCTCTTCCTCAATATCTGTAGTTTTATGAACATATTAATACCAGAAGTTTAAAAATGATCCACCCTACTAATCCTGGATTTCATCTGGATTATTAGTGTGTCAAGATAACGACATATTGTATACATTTGAGAACATCATTTTAACAACATTATGAAGTATTGCTAGTTTTAAGGTAGAAAAAGAGGATCTTTAAATGTTGAGTTGCCCTTATTACTAGATTTAAGGTAGAAAAAAAGGATCTTTAAATGTTGAGTTGCCCTTATTGCTAGATTTAAGGTAGAAAAGTGGATCTTTAAATGTTGAGTTGCCCTTATTGCTAGATTGGGGTAAATCAGAACAATTATTTTTAAAGCCATTTAAATTTTTAACAACCATTATGGCTGCAAATGGTCTGGTTCTCCTTCAGTTTGATATGTTTGTTGGTAATGTTACGACTGTATAACTTAATATCTGTTGTGAATTTTTTGATGGAACAAGAACAATGGAAAGTGGTACTTTGCAAATGCCATCATCAGAGTAAATGGCATGTAGGGCATTTTTGTATAACTTAGTGTATACATAAATATATGAATTTATTTTTAGCTACAATCTATGATGTAATTTTTATTACTTTCATAATTTTGAAATTTGCATTGGGTTTAGCCACAAGGACATTTTCCAGCCAATGTAATAAAAAATCAGAAATACAATATCATTACATTTATTCCATTGGTAAGTAAAGTTTTGTTGCATGTTTCCATTTTTTATTATGCTTTTTGTTTGTAACTCAGTTGAGACCATGAAATTTGTTTCCTCAACACAGTATTATTTGACAACTTTGTTGGATACATGTGACCACAAAGTAGATCATGGAAATAAATTGTACACTGATATGATAGTTTATTCCATCTTAAAGGTTACTGCTGCTATATACCCAATAGTTTTGTGAGATTATTTCCATATTCAAATTCTGTAAATTTCATACATTACGTTGAGCAATCATATGTTTTTATCTCTAATTTATACAGTATGACCAAATGTAGCTATTAAGCCATTAGTAAACATTTTTCGATCAGATGTAACTTTGAGAAATAATTTAAGTTATATGTGTAGATATAGATGGAGATAGAGACATAGACATAGACATCAACATTGACATAGACAAAGACATAAACATAAGCATAGCTACAGGTATAGATATAGATACAGATAATAGATAACACATAGAAGATAGTAGATAACAGATTACAGATAATAGATTATAGATTACAGACCACAGACCATACATCATGGATCAAAGATATAGATCATTGATCAAAGATAAAAGATTATAGATCATAGATCGTAGATCATAGATCATAGATCACAGATCATAGAGCAAAGATCAAATATCATATGTCAAAGATCAAAGATCATAGATCAAAGATCATAGATCAAAGATCAGAGATCATAGATCAAAGATCATAGATCATAGATCAAAGATCAAAGATCAAAGATCAAAGATCAAAGTTCAAAGATCATAGA
>JANTCA010000833.1:0-12419 GCA_024741275.1 Chironex yamaguchii
CCCTGTCTCTATATTGGGTCACAAACAAAATTGAAAATTTGCCCCACCAACGAAAAATCCCACCAGCCGCCACTGCAAGTGTCTATAAAAATTCAGTAGTAGAATAAAATTCAAATTCACCTTAGTTAATGCAATGTTACTTGGGTTTGTGTTGATAAGCTTGTGCTTCTTACAAGTAATTTCCAACAAGGTTAACTGGAAGCAAATCATGTTTCTATCTGCTTCTTGCTTATGTTAACCAATCACTGAAAAGAATGATATACTGTGCAAGTTGTGATGTAAGACTGACCTGCCACCTGAATCAAGAATCTAAAAGATCTTAAGGACAAAGAGAAAAAGAATATGGGAGGATTGTAGAAAAAAGTGACATCAAAAGCCATAGGATAGCTGAGCACTGCTGTAAAAATTTTCACATATTCAATTTCCAAAACAAGAAAAATATGGACAAGGAGACCAACACTACAACCACTAATAGAAAAGAAACCATCATCATTTCAGCAATCTCTGCAGCAGAACAATCACATTAACAGTATATCTTACCCTCTTTCAGAAATATGGCTTCCAGCACTAGAAAAAGAAACACAACAAATGCAAGATGTTTAGACGCCTCCTCTAAAGACATCCTGCCCCTTGTTGCCACCATGTTCCACACAGTGAGGTAAAAATAGTTCAACTACCTCTGGTAGCCTGACATTGGGAGAAAAATCCCTTGAAATGCAGCTTAGAATATGCTTGACTCATGACCTGATAAATTTAAGATATTCTTGGTGGAACTATGTTATTAGTATTTTTGTTGATTGGTTCTTTTGCATGATACAGTATCTCTGTTGGAGGATAAAATACTTGAGGTAAAAATGTGACCAATTCATAGCAGTAGACTGGAAGCCTTCAAGTGGTGTGTGCAGATTAGTGTACTACTAACATTGAAAGTGCCTGGAGGCCTGTCAACATGCATTTTATAAGGGCGATGTTAGGTGTGTCAATATTATTGATGAAATTAAAGCCTTGAAACATCAGAGTTCAAGCTCATTTTTGATTGGATCTTCAAATAGGACTAGCAATTTTAAAAATATGGCTTGTGTATACCCCCAAATACTTCAGGAAATGTTGGTACCAAAGCCTGCTCTACAGTGAATTCTTTTGCTTGAGTACTTGCAGCATTTGTATGTTTAGATTATCCTCCAGGAACCCACTTTTTCATGTATCTTGTTAAAACTTTTGAAATGAGCCTAGATCCCATTACATGTAACATATTGATGCTAAACTGTGAATCCTTAACATAACTAGTTCTCTTAAACGTTTATACATAGTCGTTGTGAAATGCACAAGGTTTTCAAGTCAAGTAGAATGATGATATGGCAACAGGAAAGATAACGCTAAAATGGTTAAAAGCTAGTTTTGTTTGTACAACATCACAATCTCCCAGTTACCTTATAATAGGATGGCTCCTTGAATTGTTGCATGAAAGTGATCATATATTAAGTAAAGCTAAAATGTACTTTAGGGTACTAGAATATATCAATGGCATTTTCGTAACATGCAAACATAACAGGTGTATAAGTAAATAATACGAGTGAAATGTGGCTAGAGAGGAAAATTATTTAGTTCATCACAGGCACCAAGTTGTTTTACGCACAAGTATTAGAAAGTAGAATGTTACCATACCGATAATAAAATGACATTGATATATTTATGGGTAATAGTTACAATAATAGCCTCTGTATTGATGTTGTATGGATTGCAATATTTGTTAATAGAAATCAGTCATTACTAAATTCATGCAGGTGACTGCATTTCACCTATTTGTTTTTATATAGCTCCAGATAGAAAGATGGAAAACGAAGCTACATCGGAACAACAGGCAGAAGGAGAGTCCACACAACCAAAAGATTTGTTTGAAACAATCACAAGTACTTTGTTTGCTGGACCAGAACTTGTTGAGGGTCTTTCATCAGCGCTAGATTCTTTTTCAAAAGCAGGTTTGTGTGTAGCTTATCCTTAAAGACCTTCTTTTCTGTAGCATTTGTTTTGCTTAAGTTTTAATTTAATATGTTTTGAAACCGTTGAATGTTGTGTTCATAATCATAATCTTTGCCATCACCTTGAAGGTGTTGTCCTTAGTACAAGGTTTAGACAAAGCAATGATTTAACCAATATTCTAAAAATCTACAAAACATGTGATTGCACTGGTAATGTTACGTACATTTATTACCTGCATTATTCGTACACAAAAAGGATTAAATATAGGTAATGTTATTACTAGTCCTTGTCTTTTTTTGATAAAATGCTTTCTGCTGTTTAATTTTGAACAGATGATGGTAAAACATCTTTCGATAAAGCAGTCTAGTTTATATGCAGTCTTGTTACTGTATGTTTAGCGGCATATGAATCAGAGTATAAATTGATTTGATCGTTTTAATTCTTGTAGGTTACATCAAATTTAATTGTTTCATTTCTTCTTTAAACATGTTCTAAATTTGACGTGCTTTGATATTATCGTTTTAAGTCCATTTTTAAGTCCGTTCCTAAGATCGTTTTCATTATGAGAATGAGGATATGTAGTTATAAAGCGTAATCAGATTATTTTAACATTGTCTTTGTGCGGTACTTGTAATACTCTCCCTTCAATGGGACGCCGTGTGTAAACATATAAGCAGGTAATAAGGTTGTTTTTAAAGGCCGCAAATTTCTAAAGTATGTAAAAAATTTCCTTTTGTTGTAATTTATGAAAAAACTGCATTCTGTCCGAAGCCAGAACTAAGTTACATATTGCTTTAATATACACTTTTCACTACGATTGGTAGATCTAAGCACAAGGCCATGTCCTCCCAATTCTTTCATTTATGCTTATTCTTCCAATGTGGACTATTGAGCCTTATTGCTACATAACGAGTTGATTGACGGGTACTAAGTAGTTTTCAATCGCGTTATTCTCTGTATGTTTGGTCATACATTGTGCAAGTTATCAACTTTTTTTATCTTTGACAATTGAAATCTTATGCCAAAGGGCATTTCGTCTTATGAAGCATGAAGGCTATGACGCTCATTCTTCATCTGTGACAACTCAAATAAAGTGTTTAACATCCTATATGTCTGGGCTTCAGTCGAAAGATTTCCAGTCAAGACTGTCTATTTGTATATAATCGTAGTTTAAACAAGAGCATACTCCGCACGAATTCTGTGTTATTCTGGTGGTAAGGAACCCGATCATTTGTCTTGATGATATTGAAAAGTTTTTTCTCAAGCTCTCTTTCTGTGCAAGGGCCAAAACTGTTAATCCACTTACCCGACATTTGACTGCTTTCGCCCTCAGCCATTGATCCGAGTCTTTTCTGTTTGTCGCCTGGATTCAGTATGATTTCATTGCCAAGACAAATATTGATTTGAATTTTTGTTTACTTAACAGTGTTTTCTTTTTTACTAGCGTCAAAGGTCACATTTAACTCCTCATTTGGTAAGAGTTTTTTTTTCTCTTTCTAAATCAAATGATGGATTTGCAGCTTTTCCTCCTTTTCTGTACCTACCTGCACGTTTTGCTGCGATATGTACAGCCCCGTATTGCGAAATATCCTTTCTCTGGATTTTTAGATAGGGAAATTAATCGCAATGAAATCTTTCTCTGCTCGGTATCTTATCGTTTCATCAGCCAAAGAAAGCATCCTCATTAACTTGTAGGATGTTTAAAGGTTATTTGTACCCTGTGCTCCCTTTTCAATTTAGAGCAATTCACACCTGACTCTGTAGGTGAAGAAGTAGCTATTCTCGAAAATGTAAGTCTTCACTCATTCATTGAAATTGACTTAAAGTAATTATGGTCAATTTGTGTGTCCGAAGAGAATTACACATCACACAGACTTACACTTAATCATCAAAGACTGCTGCCTTTGAAGCGCACCTAATTTTATGGTTGATCCCATCCATCGTTCAAGATCATTGACTTGTTATGTATCTGTGCAAGTGACATCGATTTTAACCATTCATTTGAGTTCTGTGCTAAAGTGGTTTGTCAAATGAAGACATAGAAGGAGACAAACATTAAAACAGACATATGTTCTTATCTCCCTACGTCTTCTCTTCTGCCACAAAGCCTGATGCTTGTTTGAATTGATAGCAACACTTCTGCCTCTCATGTACTTATCTGCTCACTTATTTTGCTTTTCTACCAACTTACGTATTTCTCTACTTACGTACTAACTGCAGTTTTTTTACTTATTCACTTATTGAAGTAGGTATTAGAGCATCCACAATTGCGGCTAGGTTTGGGCCTTGGCTAGCACTTTTCTGCTTGGATTGCAATAGTATAGCTTACGCAACTCCACTGACAATAAAATTAACAATTGGTCACGCATGGGAAATGCACCAACTGAATATGCGAGTCCCGCGTAAAAGTTTTGCTCCATTAACTCAATTTTTGTAGTCAACACTTCGTGCTGGCTGAGCTACTAAAGCAAATTTACGAGTCTATCGATTACTGTATTTGCTGCCAACCCATGTACCATAAACAGAAGCCCAAAAAGTTTACCATCTGCTCAAAAAAATGAGCTGCCTAATGCAGTCCAACATATTTTAACATATCAATTATCATATAAGTGTAAAGCTACGTATTTACACGTCAATGATGATGAATAACTTCAGCAACATGTAGCTAGACATACTGTCACTTTTCTATGATCGGCCAACAGCATTTGTGATCATGTAAGTTTTGTTATGCGTTTAAACAATGCGACTCTGCTAAAGGTTAATGTGTCATCAAAATTTCACTTTCTGCAGCCGACCACTGATATGTCCTCTTTGTGTCATTATTAAACCGTACTTGCATTCCTTGCTACGGTTTTGGAGATGGTTTACGCTAAGAAACCTCTGTAGACAGAAAGGGAATTGTTGTTTCAATACGACTGTTTAATTTATCTACGTGACCAAGCCCTGATCTTTGTAGGATATCATTTACCAATCCGCATCTTTTCTCCCTCTATCTTAAATCTCTGTACATTATTTTTGCTCCTTTCTGCTTTTGCTCCTTTCTGCTTTTGCTCCTTTCTGCTCTTGCTCCTTTCTGCTTTTGCTCCTTTCTGCTTTTGCTCCTTTCTGCTTTTGCTCCTTTCTGCTCTTGCTCCTTTCTGCTCTTGCTCCTTTCTGCTTTTGCTCCTTTCTGCTCTTGCTCCTTTCTGCTCTTGCTCCTTTCTGCTCTTGCTCCTTTCTGCTTTTGCTCCTTGCTGTTTTTGCTCCTTGCTGACTTATTGGTTTGGTTTGGTTTGATGATCGGTCTGACTGCACTCGTAACACTTATCGTGTTCTCGATTACTGACCTGTCTATGTATTAAGTGGTGAAAATATTTTTGTTAGTGTGTATTTCAAGCTGTTTGCAGTATTTAACAATCGTTCTATTTGAAACAATTAATTTTGTTACTATTCGTTATAGGAAGCCAAGTAAAAGAAACACTGAACGTGCTGAATACATATAGTGAATCTTCGGTTCATGTTGCAGTTCGATTATGTCAAGACAATATGCTTCAACTAGCCCTTGATAATGGCGCCAATGATAAAACATTGTTTGATCATGCATATCCAATACATATGTGTATGAAGTACCAAACAGTGGAATGTGCTCGTGTTCTTCTGAGAGCTGATTATGACAATCTCAAACTAAGAGATGCCAAATATCAAGGAACTCCTCTCCACTGGGCTAAAATACCAGAGGTAATCATTGAAATATTATTTAGTGAACGGAAACACAAACTTATGTTTTTACTACATTTTAACACTCTCCATTACTTTTATAACACTCTCCATTATTTCTATGAAGTATTGTCGAGATTTTGATTGGCACATCATTTTCAATGCTGGCTTTTAAGTCTGTGTTACGAGTTCCATTCCTTTTGTTTATACCTTAACGCAGTATTGCTTCCCTCATGAATAGTGTAATATATTTCAATCGTGTCTAATGTAATATGAACATAATGTAAATATTACATATTTTGTGGGACATTGTATACCTTAGTGTATGCACATAAACATGTTTGTCAAGAGTGGAACATTACCACAATAGCTAAGCGAAGTGGGAGCCGAACGGTGTCAAACTTGCAATCCTCAGACTCAAAAGCCAACACTCAAAACTCCTTGCCATCACAGCACAAATATTTGGTGAAGGACTTTCAAAGTCCTTGGTATCACGAGACGAAACCCAGCGGTGGGAAGGGAAAATTGATTAATTTTTTTCTGTGTTTTGGGCTAAGCCTTCATCAATGTCTGTGATATGAAGTATCTCAACAGACACATGTGCTTTGATATATTTGTCAAGAGTGGAGCATTAACGCAATAGTTGAGCCGACCGGGCTCAAACTTTCAATCTTCAGACTCAGAAGCCAACACTCACACCGATGTCCTATCCGGAATCAAAGAATTGACGAAGGACATTTAAAGTCCTTGATATAACGATCCAAAAACAAGCCGTGGGTGACGGGGAAATTCATTAATTTTTGTGTCTTGGGTTAAGCTGACATATACCTGACACTGATGTGTGTATGTATATACCAAATACATTTATTTCGAATTTAAACGATAATATATCTTCTGCCTTTCACTTTGCTTATAAACATAGAAAGCAATTGTCCTTTAGTGACTCTTATCTTGCTGTCTTCTTTTTCTTATGTTGAGGCCATTGACCTTCTTGTGGAGTACAATGCAGATATAAATGCAAAAAGTTCAACAGGTGAAACACCTCTTCATATTATGATCAAAAGAAATCGTCTTGATTGCACCGTTGCTCTGGTGTCCAATGGAGCCGACTTGAATCTCAGAGGAGAAGGAGGAATGACTGCACTACATTATGCTGTTCTGGTATGTCATCATACAGGCGTATATGAGAAGGTGATTTAATGCATTCGCAGCGATGTATCATCGCCCATATGTCAGCAATTTAGCATTATCGTTTGGTATGCCTAATGGAGGTTTCGGTCTTGAGCTCGTCAATTTCAAGTGAAGATTTATCTAAATTACAAGAAGGATCGGGTTTTATTAAATCGTAATTGGATCCTTATCTAATTAAACTAAAAGATACGTTGCTTTATTGGGCACGTTGTGTCACTTTAGCAGCAGTTTATTTGCGTCTCTTTATTCCTTAGTCAGCTGAGATGTTGAATAGTCATAATCTTGAGGTCGATAGAATGAGGTCATTCTTATTGATCTTGTCAGATTTCTTTATAAGGTAATGCTTGACATCAAACCAAAGAACTAACGAGTTGGAAGCGCTTTTATCTATTTTAAAGTAACGGATATCAAGACCTGCATGAGGCTTTCTTTTGTTGTCCATTAAAACATAAAATGATAATAAAACTAATAGTCATAAACCATTATATTTGTTACCGTTGCTTGTTTAATGAAAAGGAAATTTTACATTCGGAAATTGGGAAAATAAAATCTATTCTCCAAGAAAATGGGCATTCAGCGGATGTTGTTTCCGAGATTAACTGATCAGGTCATGTTTCAATCCGCATAGGAAAACATAAAATCAACTGTAGTGAAGTGTTTTTCTTCTGTCAATCCCAAAATTGGCTAAGATCTTGCCATCCATTCATAAGGATTGCGTACCTACCACACAAAAAAGCTTAGTTATTTATTAATTTCCGTGCCGATGTGTATGTAAGTCACACTTTTCAAAGAGTGGGTGATCAAAAGACATGTTTCAGCCATTGTACGCCAAGTATCAATTCCTCCTTGAAAACAGCCATCTCGCGCTTGCAAAACGAAAATGACTACCAAAACATGCGTTTCTGCCATAGGCCAACATTTACTAGAAAATTCAGAATGCGCCAAAATTTATAAGTACTATAATTTTCGGATACTTGGCATTGCAAGGTTGTCCTTCCGTCTAAATGTCTTTGAATCCGTCTGATCTTATTTTAAAGGTTGCCATGTATCAATACTTTCCTTCCTGACGATTCATACTATGAAGAGTGTCAGACGAATTGAGATTTTGAGTACGATTTTAGCGCAATTTCGTAAATATTCAAGGCGATAAGTGTGAAGGCTGCATTTAATTTTTCTAGTATATGGAGAAGAATATCCTTTGCAAGCAATGAACAAGAGCAGTACTTGTGCCACTGTGAGTACTTAAGCGAATAATTGGCGCAAGTAATAAAGGACGGTTATTTGTCAGTACGAAACGTAATAACCTAACTTTTGACTGATGATGTAGAGGCATATTAATCGATGGCAAATGTTGTATTTAACAGGTTGATAACGTGCATATGGTGAAAGGATTGCTGCTTCTTGGCGCCGACCCATCTTTAAGGGACGACAAGGACAAGACACCGTTAAATCTAGCACATGAGCTAAAGGAGGAGCACTTTCATGCTACTGAAATCATCAACGCATTTGAAATGTTCCTAGTCATAGAAAAAGGTGTGTTATCATTGTCTGTGTTGCGTATGTTTTATAAGGTAGGCAGGAGTGGGATATTTATTTCCGCATTTAGCAAGACACTATAGAGATAAGTCCTCATTGTGTATATTCTTACTTGATGTTTTCTGATAGCGAACATGAGTTATGAAGTGTAGAAGTTTACGCATTCGTTTTATCGTACAGTAAAATATAAAAATTCTAAATCTACTGCCCTTTTGAACTCGAGGACAATCCATCCGCGAATTTTCGACCCCAAGGCCTCGTAAAGTTAGTTTTGTGTTTCATAAGTCATATTTTTGCGACATTTTTGTGAATTTTAGCATAGTAAGACTGACATAGTAAGCCTTCACAAGCACTTACGGTAGCTTTGAGTATCTGTGCCTACTAGCTTACCGTAGGGAGCAGCATTTTATGCAAATTTGCCTTTGGTTTTCGTGTGGAGGAATTGTTAAGTATTAATTTGGAGGAGACTCTCGGTCGTTAAAATTAAAGTACGTTGTCACTGTGCGTAGTCTGTAACAACAGATGTTGCCTTAAACTGAATATCGACACTCGTCGTATTCTGGGATGTTAAATGTACAATGACAGTAGACGAGATAGAGATAAGTCTGACAATGTATCATGTTAGGCAGTTCGTATTCAGGCACTGATTACGTTTTTGGTTTCAGCCAACAATTAACACTGCTTAATGTCATGGTATGTAAGGCTTGCCTTTTACAGTGAAATTTTTTTAGAAATAAAGTTGGTGACCTTATATTTTGACTATCAGGCTCCATGTCAAAGATAACGTGGGAAAAAGTAACAGATACCTCTGCTAGCCCTTCAAAGACTTTACAGCATATCCTTCCAAGAGAATCAGCAGAGTTTAGTGGTCCAAATCATGTAACCGTAAGTGATCTTCAGAAACCTTGCATGTCACTTTTGAAGCAAAAACGTGATCAAGAGGCCATTCTTTGTCTTGACGGAGGTGGTATTCGAGGCATAGTTCTGGCCGAGGTGTTATCCGCGTTGGAAAGTGTCACTGGTCAACCCATTCGAAATTTGTTTGATTGGATCTCCGGTACAAGCACTGGCTCCTATATAGCTATGGCGTTAGCAGGAGGTTAGTTATATGCGAATAATGTTTTACCAATTTTTACTGTTACTATCTGTAGTTCTCTGGTAAGAATTCTTTGTTTGACACTTCCCTCGTTGCTTTGATTACTGGACTGTTACTCATATCCATTTTTTGCGAAATAAAGCAAAATCTGATAAAGTTCTCTTTGTTGTTGTTATGATATTCTTCCGAGAACGTGGTAAATACCAAAGAATTTTTAAAAAATTGATTTCGTTCGGTGGTGCAGTGAAAACGTGGCTATCGAGCACCTCAGCTTCAAACTACTGCCTCAGAACAGGAAAAGCAATTTATTCTCAGCGGAGAAACCTTATTGCATTGCTCTAGTTTGACGTATCGTGTGAAATGTTCTACAATGGCAGCCAGACTCTCGTGTGTTGTTGTCACACTCGTATTAAATTCAATAGAAGTCTTCTGTTGCTTTGTTTGTTAAAATTTGTTAAATTTATGTTGTAACGAAGTTTTGGGGTCAAATAATTGGACTTAAAATCAATTTTTGTTTACCGCTCCACCCCCTACCAATGTTTTGACCCAGAGGGCACCAGCTGCCGCAGCTTTCAATTTGACACGATAATTTGACACAAATATATAATCTTGTGTTGGTTAGGTAACTAAACAATGTATCGTAGCATTTGTCAGATGCAATTCTGTTGTCTTGATAGCACACAAGAAGGTTTATTAGTGCTATTGTTGCAGTGTTGTTCTTTGTCTCAAAGCCATTGCATTACCCAGTGACTAGTCTTTCAAGTGTGATCCGTGTATTTGGTTTGCCTGACAACTTGAATTGCAGAAGCAGACTAGGCTGCACACTTGGTAGACTGATTTCAATCTTGATTTTACCAGGGCTTGCTTGCCGACATTATCGTGATGTTATTTTTTCGTAGGGAAGTCGATTGAGCATTGTTTACGAGCGTATTTCCGATTAAAGCGTAAAGTTTTCGCTGGGGTAAGACCTTATTCTGCAGAGGCTCTCGAGGATTTCTTGATCGAAGAGTTCGGAGAGGAAACAAGAATGGATTCCATCAAACACCCAAAGTAAGTATCTTAACGGTGACGTGCGTCAGTGTTAACGCCATGTTTTGTGAACTTTGTGTTTATTTACATGGTTGTAATCTGATTGCACATGCGTTGAGGCTGAAAGCAGCACACAAGATAACCGGTATATTTAAAACCCTTTAGCGGCACCTTCCTGCATTTTCCAATTTACTCTCTTTTTACTTCAGAATTATCATCATGCCTCTCTTGCAGGTCACCCTAGAGAGATCTACGCCTTTTTGTACTGACTCAGTTGTCTATTTGTCTATTTATTCAATTTTCTAATAATTTGTATTTTATGTATTCCAGGATTATAATCCCTGCTGTCCTAGTAGACAGAAAACCAGCAGCGTTACATCTTTTTAGAAATTTTGATGCACCATATGATGAGCAGTATGTAATGCGCGATGCCCGATTTCCTCGGCCGAAGAGACCATCCGGTAAGCTTTTGGTAGCTCATTAAACGCTTCTGACTTTAAACTGCCTTCCTTTGTTTCTCTTGAGACTTAATGTGAGATGATTGCGGGTGTCAAATAAATGTAACCTCGCGGCAATTTTCCAAGAACTTTCTACACCGTCATGCCCTTATTACAGAAACCACACTTGTTCATGAGCGAATGTCAAAGAGAGCAAAAAATCGTTGTTTCCTGTAAAATGAATTTTTTGGCTAGGTACTTCGAATATCTTTTTTGAAATGTGAATTTCCTCTTTAGATTTTCGCAAACTGTGAACTTGCGACCAACACGCTTATCAGTCACCCTTTTTCAATCACCACGCCTATTCCATGTGCTTCGAGAATCCTAGACTCTAGTGTACTTATACTTAAAGTTTGAATAGTTTATTTTTTAGCACCCTAACTCGGTGAGCTGAAGGTTAGCATGTAAATGGTTTTTCTGGTCTATCATTTTTGTCTTGTGAAATTCGTTAAGGAGTACCCATTCTAAATCAAAAAAATAAACTTTTGCAAAATTTTTGACAGACTGTGCCAATGTACAGGCTTGTCCAAAATGTTTTTATTCGGAAGTGTGGTTGCTTTGGTGTTTCGGGTTCAATCCAGTCTTGTCACATGAGATATCGTTTTTGAGCTCTGTGTCCTGAATATTTACCGCTGAGTGCGACAAAAATGTTTCAGGAAACGCCCTCGTATGTCAATATTTCGTTTTATGCAATTTGACTTGCCATGTTGTAGAATGGCAAAGTTTTACTCAAGGACCATTGTTTTTGTTCCTGGCTTTGCAGATCAGACTTTGTGGGGTGCTGCAAGATGCTCTGGGGCTGCCCCTACCTACTTTCGGTCGATGGGCCGCTTCTTGGATGGTGGCCTTATGGCGAATAACCCGACACTGGATGTGCTGACAGAGGTTCACAAATATAAGAAATATTTTGATGGGAAATCAAAATCAAGCGTGCAGTACTCATCTGCGTCCAGGGCGATGGCACATATGAGTGATAATAGTTGTGCCAACACACGCAGTGGGATAGGGATTGTCATTTCTTTAGGTATGATTTATGCCCTAAACATTTGTGCTTTCATTTTATACGTACACTTTTGCGATCGCTTTCATAAACATTATTGTTTTAGTAATGATTGCCTGCCTCTCGATCCGTTTATTATCAACAGTAATTTGTAGACCGCTGAGCAGGTACATTTGAATCTATGATCCGAGCATCTTCCAGGGATCCCACATGCCATCAGCGCATAAGCGCCAGTTAAAGTATGATGACTTGCCATCATCATTATTATTATACCGCTCATCATTACCATTAGGAGCAGCATTCTATTCATAATCATCATCATCGTCGTCGTCATCATCATCATCATCATCATCATCATCATCATCATCATCATCATCATCATCATCATCATCAT
>JANTCA010000834.1:0-12418 GCA_024741275.1 Chironex yamaguchii
CGTTTCATACTCTGAAGAGTGTCGGACGAAAAAAGCTTTTAAGTATGATTTTAGCGCAATGTCGCAAATTTTCAAGGAGAACTTTATTTAAACAGACATATTAATGCACATAATATATATTACTCACAAATGGAGCATATTACCATAAATGCTGAATTAAAGGTTTTCGTCTCATAATACCAAGAACTTTGAAAGTCCTTCAGCAAATCTTTGTGCCGTGGTGGTGCGAAGGATTTGGCGTTGACTTTTGAGGGTTGCAAACTCGAGCCAAAACCCAGCAGTGGGAAAGGGAGAAATTCATAAATTCAATTTTTTATGTTGCAAGCTTGAGCCCGGCCAGGTCCCAATTAGTGTAGCTATTGTTATAATACGTCACTCGTGACGTCTATACATACATCCTGCTTCGGAAAGTGTGGTCTTGTGGTCCCATAAACAAATAATACATGTATTATTGTATATCATCTTTATATCTATATATGTATATTTCTATAGGTACATTTATATATTTGATATATTTTACGTAAAAATTTTTATCCTGTTTAATTCTATTAATTTATAATTATTTAAAGAAGGACCTTTTGGCATCTATTACTAAGTATACCTGCATGTTACAAGTTTTCCAAAATGCTTTGTCCTCTCCAGTGCAAGCGCTCCCACCATTCTGTGGTCTAGGTAGAAGAAGGCCAAATATACATATAAGGAAATCTGGTTTCAATTACAGACGCAATGACATTTCAAATGCCATATTTTTTACATAAATTTGAGCAAGACATATGAAGATATCTAAAGAAAAGTAATGATTGACTACAACAGCAGTTATTGAAGCTTCCTACTTCCTGCTTTCCTTGTATGAGGTGAGTGTCATCAAGGTAACATGATTGCTTCTTATTTGATTTTGCAAGTAAACGAAGACTCGGCTTCCAAGGTATGTCCTCTGGACTGGGCAGATAATCTTTCCTTCTGATAACCGCTATCAACACGAAAATGCCGTGCATTGCAGCCAAATAATTTAATCTTTGCAGGAAATAATGATTTTATCAGGTATATGTTTCATTCCATCAACCAAACTGATCTACAAAAATAAAAATTTGGCTAGAGAACTAATTTACCGTGGGTTGGTGCATGTCCTGCTTCTGTATTGGACACCTCCTCCGCAAGATGAGGCGCATGCAGAATAATCACTCCAGTCACTCCATCCACCATTGATTGGAGGTGGTGGTGTCGTACCATCAGGAACACATTGACCATAAATACACCACTGCCAATAATAGAAATAGACCAAGTCGTGTTAAAAGAAAAATTAACCACGGTTGTCAATAATATAGTGAGCGGCAAATGCATGATATGCAATTAATATAAGTATTGATCATCTTAAAAGCGGAAGTAAGAAAGCAAACCTGGTGCATGTAATCATGGAAATGGAACAAAAACAGAACTAAATAAAACTATTACTACGGATCATCCAAGAACATTTAATGGCTTGCGTTGTCGCGAGAATTACGAAGATTATATATTTGATAAGTTACGCTACTCCATGGCTGTACCATGAAAGTGTCAGGCTTAAACAGCAGTACCAAAACAACGGAGCAAGCAAACAAGCAGGATTAGTGTTACATACCTTGTAAGGTGCACAAGGAGTTCCTTGTGCAGAGGGATATGGGGACACCTGACATTCCCTGGCACCATCCGTCATGCAATGAAGATTCGAGCATGTTGACTAGGTTGTAAAAGAAAAGAACATGAAGTAAAAGACTGTATATAGGAAAAGACAACACAGTTCATCTTAAACGTGATCGCAACAGAGCAGCAGTGACCTCTGATTAATCTTTGAACTTTCTCTCTCGTTCAGACTTTTCGGATTCCTTTCAGCAAACCACCTCCAAATTTCAACAAACTCTTTTTTCAAAAAATCTTTCCACGGATAATTTGGTCTTCTTCCTCTAGGAGTTAAGCTCCATCGCTGCGTTCACATCATCTGGTGTTGGGATTAGCTTACAAAAGATGATTGCGCAGGCAGCCAGTTTGGCTTCACAATCAAATTGCAAATAGACTTTGATTCATAGGGAAGAGATTTTAATCAAATGATACGAATGCAACATAAACGAATTGTACTTATTAAAAACATTTCAGGCATTATCAGTGAATAATGTAACACGATTGATATGAAACTGTCAAGAAAGAATAAAGGAACCTAAACTTACCGAGTAGGGTTGACAAAACTTGTAAGCGGAACCAAATGCAAACTGACATTGTCTGTCGCCATTATAAATTTGTCCGTATAGCTGATAAGATACATTAGTCAAATGTTTGGTTGGCTTGTCATCAAAACAAAGAGACTTTGATGATCTATATACAATAAATTGAAATAAAAAATTTAATTTTTGGCATTCTGCAATATTAGCGCCTCATACTTCATTAATTGATGGCATGTTAGCAGCATCTATCCAACAGATGGATAATAGCAAATCCTCCCTTCCACAAACACGCAAAAAAACTCACAAACAAACCATCATTAGGAACTTGATCTTTTTACAAGATTTGCATAATTTTGCATTGATCACAAGGATATGATTCAGGATGCCTTTTCTTTTCATTGGCAATATAAAGCTGTGGAAGCCTGGTCAAGTTGTACGACAAAAAGACTTACTTTCATCATGAATTTTGATTCACCGTCACCCATATCAAATCAAGTATCGAAAGTAAGACAGTGGCTCTTTGTCAAATTAGGAACTATAAATCACGATGTCGATATGTGTCAAAGAATCAATGTCAGCAGTGTGTAATTGTTTCGAAGGACACAACTTTGAGAGGTCTATATGGCCATACAACTCTCAGGTTTAGTCAAATATATCAATGAATTTAACATAGGTTTACCAGACACCAGAATTACTAGACAATGTAAGAAATAACAAACTATTTAGGAAGAAATTAAGCCTAAAAACTAATTCTCAAATGAGAAACAGTTTACTACAACTTATGAGTACTTATGAGTTATCTACTTGTTATTGAATTATTGTTTTTTCTACTGCCGACACAAACCGTTGGCTTACGTCATGGTTTTTTTAATTTCCCCTTTCTTTCTTCCACTCATTTCTTTTATTCAAACCATATGAATAAAAAGAAATATTTATACTGTAGTTTTCAGATTAGTTAAGAATAAAATATTCAGCTCATTAGTGTTGTGGAAATACAAGAGATGGATTGATCAGATCCTTGTGATTTCAAAAACTCATCTGAAAAGAAACTATAGATCATTAGTCACATCATTCCCCATTCCAAAATGATCGCTAGCAAACTGGTGCTTAGAAGCAATACGAAAGCTACAAGAGAGGCAGGATTCGAACCAGGTAAAGCATGACCTTCAGTATGGAAGCAAAGGAAGAAATTGTGGTCCAGATGAGAGACAGAGAATGGAGATAGGGTCCCTAACTCCTAGCTAAAAGCAAGGTAATCGTAGTAAGTATGAATCCAAAACACTGCGTCCATTTTATCATCAGTTTCATTTAGCTTAATACCAATACCTTTTATAATGAAAAATTGAATAATTGTGATAAAGTACAATTAAGCACGGTCTTACGTTTTTACAAACCACCACATTATACTCACTTCAACAAATTCTTAAGAACATCCGAGGAACATGTGGACCAAGCAAAATTGCTTCCTTTGGAAACTAATCCTGAAGCCATGATGTTTGTACTATCAGGACAAGAGTTTCCTTGTCCATCATGAAGCAGCCCGAGACTAGAGATCATAAAGTAAGGGAAAAATAAACTTAATAATAATTAAAAATTAACAAGATTCTTACTTTCTTAAAATTAAGAAGTCGGACTATTGAAATTCTTTTCTGTGATCTCTGCATCTAAATAAAGCCATAAGTAGAAGAGTGTCTCTTGTCTATGAATTCTTTTTGCCATGAATAACTAAATGCTTTGTGCATTTTCTTCCACCTCACATCTCTTTGCCTTTCCAGTATTTTTGATGCTCCTTTGTTAGGGTCAACTGACCTCTACATTTAAAATCGACTAGCTTTTTCCACAAGGACAAACAAACAAACAAACAAAGAGACAGACAGGAAGGTGCAAATGCCAGCACCAAAAATGATAGCAACAAGTGTCGTTTTAGTTTTAATGTATATAATGACAAATAAGGTGCAATGATCCAATGGTTTGTAATTAAGTCTGACAACCGCCAAGAAATATAAATGTCTTAGAATTCCTTTAAAACCTAAAAGTTAACAGAAACTCTAGATTCATTCATTCATTTATAATCTTATCTGTTTTCTGAATCGACAGACTTATACATCATGATCGGTAATACATCTTGTTTGACAGTCTTAAGACAGGTTAAAGTCCACTTTTTTACGGCCTAAAACGTCAATTTACTTGCAAGTTAAAATCAGCAATCTTAAACATTATAGGAAATGAAATGTAAGAGTCAGATCTGAAAATGATGTAAAGTTCTGTCTCAAAATGCAAACCTAAGAAAATCAATTATCGTCATAGTTCCTTCACATTTTCCATACGAACTTCGTGCTAAGAATTCTTCTTGGGTTATTCAGGATTCTGCAGTAGCTCTTAAATTTTTCAAAAAGTATCATTTTCTAAAAATAGACAGTAGTAACTGCAATAGCAGCATCTTACTTGTGACCAACTTCATGTGCAATAACAAATGCTGACTGAATTCCATAGTTTCTAGATACACTTTGGCTTGAGGTTCGTCCACACATTCCATCATAAGCCATCCCTAAAGTCGAACATAACGTTTGAAAAAATACTGACAGAAAATATAATTTGTAGTAATTTCTACAAAGAAAGGATTCATTGCAATGCTGTCATAAATAACCAAGTATCAAATACACTAAAGTTTAGAATTATATATTTAAAAGTAGCAGTCGTCAAACACACATTGGCATTGCTAACTAGCCCTGTTCCTCTTCACAAGAATTTACAGTTATAACATTTTACAAAAACAATGAAAATTAAATATATTTAAATTAAAGTGAAAGATAAAGCTAGCCTAATGCAATAAAAATGGTGCTAATATGAAAATGTAGTGTTGGATGCATTACACACCTATTTACAACCGTATTAATCAACACAATCTCTGTAAACCACAGTCAAGCCCTGTCAAAGAATATCCATTTAAGGACAACTTTAATTATTTCATTTAAACATAAAATCTCGCGTAAACCTTACATATGCTGATTATTCAAGGAGCCCATAACTCCTAATGTTATCCTCAAGTTTTCTTATTTAGCATAATGATTTTAGTTGTAACAGATAGTTACCCAACGCCAATATTCCAGAGAAAATGAAAATGAATTAAGAAACAACTTAAGACGAATAGTCGCTAAAACAAAAAGAAAAACAATAGCCAAACTCAACAAAGTGTTGACTCCGAGGCAGAATTTACATGTTCTTGTTGGAAATGGTGTTCTTTTATTCATTAATGTTATCCGATACAAACAAAAACACATACACAAGCAGGCATCCATGTCCATGTGTCATAAGATGTATAAAACACATTCTAGTTTCATAAGAAGCAGTCGATCTTACCTGCTAGTGTACCAGCTTGATCAAATGGAGGCCTACATTAAGACACGAAATGCAAACCAAGGTAAGTATCTAGATATATTTCAAACAAAACAACAAAACAGCAACTATACATGCCTTCAAAACTTTTTTTAGATAATAACGCTATCTACCAAGGTTATATTTGATACTGATTACGTAAATCTGTCAGATGAGGAGAAAGACGACAACGCTGAACTAGTAGTGTGAGTTAAGATAAAAAATTGACCAATGAGGAAGAAACAAACCAGCAGCAAATCCAAGAAAACACAGAAAATATACATAAGAGTGAAAAAGCAAGCTCGTATTAAGTGCATTTCAGGACACTGGGAACCATTTTATGTTCTAATCAAATAGACTGCATTGACAATGGCTTGTTGCTTCTACATACTGCAGATTTCGAACTTGAAGCTGCCGCCATTTGTAATGCGGAATCACAATTCCCGTGTCTATCCAGAGACTTAAAGATTTCAATTAGACAGCGAAGCAAACTATCCTCTCTTCTTGTGCTGAAGTAATTGAATTAAGCACGACAGTAGACCGATTCCTTCGGTCATTTTGAGTTAATGCCGCTGCATTAAATTCATTTTTCTAACGTCACACTTTTATGGACCTAATAGAACCATTAGATTTGCGTATAAAGATAGCGATGTTTGATTTGGGCCTAACTACTGGATTAAACTGAGTCAAAAAACATATTTAATGAGGAAAGAAATGACTCAAATCAGCTCCTAGGATAAGAGAGGGAATATAAAGTCTTACTTGGCTACAAGAACAGCATTGTCTGCGTGCAAAGGATCACTGTCACTCTCCGGGTTGTTCTCTAGTACCCATGTCCTAAAACCAGCCAGCAATGAACTCAAGTCCGTTGCATTTTTAAACTGAAAAGAACAAAAATTATAGAGTAGTTACAAAGGTAAGGAAGGAATGATTCTATAAAGTGCGTGTTTAGTCAAGTAAAGTTTAAATGTAGTGAAATTTGTTTTCGATTCAAGGAAAAAGAGAGAAAATAAATGTAGTCATGATATTGTTGAATAGGACGACATAATTGACTACTGATTGATCAAAATGTTCATCAGTTTTTCTAAGGAAAAATTGAAAAATTTAAAATGGAATTTTAATCAAATGTTATTAAATCTGGATAAAGTAACCGATTTCAACTTAGTTGGAAACCAATACGTCTAGTTTCCTTTCTTAAAGAACACTGGTTCCATTAACAGCATTGGTGCAGTTGGCAATTGAAAGGTGTTAGCAGCCATAATACCATACGACCATGCCCGAGCAGAAGCGTAGAAAACGGAACGCAACGTAAAAATTCATACCAAATCACTTGTGAGCACCACGGTTCGAACAATTGATATGGTAATAGGATAAGCAAGTGTCTTCTCTTGAAATAATCCAGCCACCTAGAAACGGTAGAAAAAATTCCAGTAATTACTAACAGCAAAGGAAGTGAAAACATTACGTTTGATTTAGTGTCCAAGTTAGTTTAGAATGTTTTTTACCTTAAACTCTTTAAGGATTCCTGTAGACTAATTGTTGTTATTCTAAGCAGATTCTAGTTCGAGGGGAAGCACTGAAGTGGGATGGGGTAAATAATAGTTTACAAAGGAGAAGCAACTTCCCTATATTTTGTTTTTCCATGCCACAATACATGCAACATACCAGTTTATGATATTTGGTCCATAACAATTTCCTGACTGAAATTTGCATCAAGAAACCTGAGAGTAGATTCTCTTGTGTATTCATGTTACTAATGCTGATTACCCATTGCAAATTATACTACTGCAAACTTGTAATCAGCATGGTTTCGATCCCAAGCAAGAGTTGATTACACTAAGATTTTGTAAAATGCAAAATATAAACCTCTAACTCGATTACATAAACATGATACAACAAGGTGTTATAAAATCTAGAAAATGACTGAAAACTGATGCAAAAAAGCATTCAAACTATGCAATGAAACTGTTGTTTAATATCAAAAATACTGTTGATTCCAAGTTTATTTACGCCTTGCATGTAGAGTAAAAGATGGATGTTTTCAGACCTACATGCAAACGGACGATGAGTCTTTAGTGGCGAAGCTGGCCCAGAAAAGTCGGTCCTGCTCTCCAGGTTCGCCAACAGAATAAAATGCTTCAAAAACCACACCCTGGATTAAGCCTGCATTCTAGAAAATAATCTGCAGCAACTTTGTGAAGCAAAGTTTTCATTTACCGTAAAAGCTCTATTAACCCACCTCTCTATTAAGCCCCCTTCTCAAGCAATAATTTGTAATAAGCCCCCTCTTTATTGACCGCCAGGTTTGGAAGATAAGGTTTAGATTGCGTCCCTATCGATACAAATCCACATTTCTTGGACAAAAAACATGCTGAACGCGAGAATTTTGTGATAGCTGGAGGTTGTCATCAATCGAATCATTCGTCATTCGAAAGAGTATCGAAATTTGTACTCTAAGTGAGTCACTTGACGGATCTGAAAATAATCAGATCATGTGAAAAATATGGCCGATGTAGAGACCTACTTATGGGTCTCAGAAACCTCGAGGATTCTGATTTAGAGGCAATCCAAGAAGAAGATGTGTGTCTAGAACATGTTCATAAGCTGTCAATTGACCCCGATGATTCTCATCAAGATGAGGATTTTATCATGGACTGAGTCTACATTAAAACTGGACAAAAATAAAGACTCAAAGTCTTTATTCAAGCAAAACATTCAATTCAATTTAGTGAAAAAGTGTCTCACTTTATGGAGACAAGGTTCTGTCAAGTTTATGGCTCGCAAGAGTTTGGAATATAGCAGTCTGAGGACAGAAAATTTAGCACTAAAGGTAATCTCCTTTGTTGCGTCTATACTATTTTTAGCATACTCGTATTACTTAAGCATACTACGAGCGTAGCTGATAACCATGTCAGAGTTAGAGAATTTACTAAAAAGTGACATCTTTATTATGACAGTAGGCTCCCGTTATCTTCTCTCACCAATGGTATTTTGTTTGTGGTGATGCAGGTTCGAACTCGCAACCTCTGCCTTGCAAGGTCGTCATCTTATACACTATACAAAGGGGTCTATGCAATAATCATATATGACAGTCTTTTGGGGTCATACAGCAGATAACTGTCAAAATAAAAAGCAAAACAAACATTTGATCCATGGATCTTAAGAATTCTTATGAAAAAGGGGAGTGTGATAAAATGTTTATGAAATATATAAATAATACACTCAAATGAAAATCTAAAAATAAGTTCTTACTATGTTGCCAAGAGCTAACAAGTATGTTGGCGTATACTCTGTTCCTAAAGTGTCGGCCATGTTTTTATCCGCTACAAGCATCATTTCCAATGTCTTCTCTGGATTCCCAGTAGTTGATCTTCTACTTCTTGAAGCAGTGCTTGTAAACCCTGAGAGATATTTGATTTGTAATTTATGTCATCAAAATGTTCTTCTCACACCGTTTAAAACACAGTAAAAGCTGCACTACTAAGTTGATCAAATATGTTGGCATAATTTTGTGTTTACACTATAATCTTTCCAATATGTACTTGTGTTAAGCAGGGAAGCATGATGTTATACTCTTAGAGTCTTTGGGATGACACGGTCGGGGCGTGGACCCAACTTGTCAGTGAGCAGTCTACCACTAAGCAAAATTAAGTAAACAGGTCTTAAGAAAATGCTATCTGTACAAAGTATGATACAAAAGATGCTATCAGCATCATGTGTCAAACGTTTTATCTTTTTGCCTTATATGCTGATCTAGCTGATTGCTAGAAATGTCATTGCCAATTCTTATTATCAGTCATAAACAGAAATATATGATAATATTTGTCTTGTTTTACAGCTGAGCAGGTCAACAATATTAAAAATACGATCTAGTAAAGGAGTGTCATGATGACAAGATGATGGTGTTTACTGTGTTAATTGGAATCTCATGTGAGATCTAACGATTTTGTAATCATGCAAGCACCATTGGGAAAAGTTGATGAATAAAATCATGACGGAAACATTTACTGGCCGGACCAGGAGTTGAATCGCGTCCCCTTGTCTTACTTTAAGATGTCCTAACAACAGAGCTGTCGAGTCACCAGTAACAGCAATAACACTTTCCAACTTCATCACTACCTTACTCACGGTCTCTATTCGTAGACATCACCCACGGCTTCATACATACTCTCCCTTTTCTTTCTTCTCTCTTTTCTCTCTTCTCTATGTCTTTTCTCTCACGCACAGGCACACACATACCCCTCCAATACCCTATGAAAAAGAAAATATCAATCATTATCAGGAAAGAATTTGTACTGTGCATAAAATAAATTTAACAGGTTGATAGTTTTCATTGTCATGGTAGTTATCAGTCCTTCATTGAGCATTCATTTATCAGTTGCTGGACCTCGTGTGTTTGAAATGTTTTTCATCGTCAGTTAAACATACAATTAGTCAAAAATTGGAATTTTTATCAATTACCACTTGGATGAAATCCACACCCACCAACTCCTTTGGCGGAAGCAGATCGTCGAAACAAAATATGATCATCATGCCATGGTAAGCTATCTTGGCTATGCTCACGTCGAAATCTGCTGGGTACTGGGTGAATAACAAACACATCGTCGGCGGTTTTGATGATTCCCGACTGCAAATAAACAAACAAGTAAGCTACAGTAAGACAACTACTTTCATATACCTTATCATACTTACTAGCCTACCAACTCAAAACGCGTTCAAGGTAAAGTTAGGTCATCTAAAGATTGATGAATCTTCCGATAACTCTAGTTAAAACTAGAGACGTCACAGACGTTGACATCCTTCCATGTTTTTCGTATTTCCTTTTGAAGATTATCTACGATACCTACAGAGAAACTCATCGACAAGGTAGCGAAATGACTTTGCTAATGAACTCAGTTATTTGCCTACGCGGGAAATGACTAATAAAGCAAATGACACTAGGGAAGTGAAACCGCAGAACGTAGAAAGCTAAGGAAGAATGACGGAATCAGAGGCTCCACCTTTACAAAAATAAAACAAATCTGCGTAGGTTTGGCAATGGAAAGACCTTGGTACAAACCTCATATCGTTGATTTCTTAATTACTCAAGCCCCTTTTTCTTTTTTTATTAACATTTTGTTACAAAAGCATTTATTAATTTTGAAATTAATAGATAAAGGATAGAAAAGACTTGAGATAGGAAAAAAATGGCTCCCTTTAATAATTATCATCCAAATCTAATATACAAGGTGGGGGATGAAAAGAACGAAACTACAGGCACTCGTTTATCCTGAATAAGACGAAAATGCATCCGAGATGCGTGGAGATGAAAAAATGTATAAGAAATGCCCATGGCGAAAAAACATAGGGACGTAACCACCTGCTTATTATTTGGAAAATACCGTTAACAGAAGCTCAGTTGGTTAAGAAGAACAAGAAAACTTGAGGTATAATTGAATTGTGAGGAGGTAGCCTCCGGTATCATTACTACTTACCAGTCCCTTGGAGTGGTCAATAGCTACAAGAGTTCCTTCGTCATCTCCAATGTGTCCCACACTGAATGTTTTTGGATGTCCGTTAATGCGTTTTATATTTTTGCCATCGTGATATTCAATGACATGATTATCAGGAAGCAAATTGTGATTTACGGTGAGGTTAAGATGAAAGTCAAATCCAAATACATTGAAATGAAAGAAGTGAGACTTGTCATTAGCTACGCTTCGCCTTGATCGACGTACAGGTCTGAGATTGTGATCCACTGATCTCGGACGAACAACTTCATAACTTGGGACTATGAATAAAAGAACAATTTTGAAAAGTATCTTTAAATAATTGCTTGATGAATTTAACGACATTGAGGCCATGTTCACACTGCTCCGTATTCATTTCTCTTCGTTTTCGTCCCCCAAAACGGAGACCGTTCACATTGCCCCTTTTTGAAATGAATACGCTGTAAATAGTGTAAAACGTATTCGCACTGCTGCAGATACTTGCCGCTAAAAAGATCTCCTTTATTTGATGATTTATCGGCAACTGAATCGTAGTTAACAGAATAGCAATATAGCAACAAGGTTTATCAAATTTTGCAAAGCGTAGATCGTTCAATCAAATCTTACAAAGAAAGTGTATTACCGAAGAGCAACTGCATTACTTGCATTGTGCATGCATAAAAAGACGGAAGAAGTAATGATTGGAGCATACAATCCACGTATTTTAAAACTAATCCTTCCGAATACACTTACCTGAATGACGACTTTCAGCTCCAAATATTGACACTAACTCTCTCTTTGTAAAGCGATGGTGCAATGCAGACTGGAAGGAAAAAGACATACAAACTCAATAGAAACCATTGTAATAGGAAACACTGTTTAATAAGGATATGGATACACACATAGATATTTATACGTTGGTACGTTTCGAATAATTGTTCGGAAACTCACTAAGAGAAACCCGTGAAAATTGTGGTATTCGGAGTTTTACGCAGAGGTGGAAGATCCTCAGACAAAAGGAACTTCGCTCAACACTCATTCAATACAAATTAACATTACTGATGCTTTGCGGTTTTAGGAGAATTGAGGGTTTGTCAGGAATGGTCTATTATGGTTCGTGATATGTATATGTACACACACATTATATATATACCTGTGTATACAAATATATATGCATATATTATTGCCTTGAAAATTTGCTACATTGCGCTAAAAACATACTTAAAAGCTTTTTACGTCTGACACTCCTCAGAGTATGAAACGTCAGAAAGGAAAGTATATGTATACGGCAACCTATTTATATGAAACATGTAGCAAAACTAGCCAATCATAAGCAAGAAAGGAAACAAAGAAAGAGAAAATAAAGAAACAAAACATTAT
>JANTCA010000835.1:0-12418 GCA_024741275.1 Chironex yamaguchii
GTAAAAGTAATGTAAAAGTTAGATATAGTTGGATGCCAAACTTAATTCAAAGTAACAACGTCTCTCTTCTAAATAAGCACAATGCTCCCACTACGACAAACAAGACTAAATGCCCACTCAGAGGACCCTGCCTCTGATTGTGTATTGTGTGAAGAAATATAAAATTTGCAACTTTGCCTGATTTTTAGATTAAAAGTAAAAGAGACAACTTACTGCTTACCAAGTGCCAACACCAAGACATTTTACGCAATGAACTTTAAGGTCGAAATTTCTCCTATCTTTTGTCTACACGGGTTAATGTTTCGCATTCAAGGCTGTATTTCTGTGTAATTTTACCACAACGTACTCAGTTGCCTGATGAATATATTAGCATGAAACTAATAGTAGCAAGAAGTCTCTTACCTGTCGGTTTATGTCATATACATGTATGGAGAGTTATACCTGTTATGTCTCAAGAACAGGGTTAATTTTAGACACTCATTGAACGTTGACTTATGTCGTTTCCCCTTCTTATTATTATACTAGATCTTATCAATGATCCGCGTGAAGAGAGATTCAGGGATGTACCTCCTTTCGAGATGAGAGAGAGGGCCCCGATGATGGAAAGGCACATGGATGCACGTAACAGAGGACCACCTGTTGACATGATGGATCCGAGAGATCCGCGTATGCGTATGGATATGCGAGGGCCAGAACGACGTGGTCCACCAGATCCTAGAGGTATGCCAGAACCGAGAGGACCACATGACATACGAGGACCGCCGGATCCAAGAGGTATTCGTGACCCCAGGGGCCCACCAGAACCGAGAGGACCCCTGGATGCAAGGGGACCACTGGATCCACGAGGACCACCAGATCCACGGGGTCCCCCTGATCCACGAGGACCCCCTGATCCACGAGGACCCCCTGATCCACGAGGACCCCCAGAGCCTAGAGGACCTCCTGACCTAAGAGGACCACAAGATGGAAGGGCACCTCCTGATCCAAGAGCACCGCCCAACTCTAGAGGACCTCCTGATCCTAGAGGACCTCCAGATCCAAGAGGACCAAGTGATCCCAGAGGACCTCCTGACCCGAGGGCACACCCTGACCTCCGTGGTATCCATGATTCCCGAGGCCCACTTGGGCTTAGAGGTCCACCAGATCCGCGAGCACCACCAGATCATCGAGTTGTTGATCCTAGAGGCCCGTTAGACCCACGAGCCGGGCCAGATGCGAGAGGCCATCCTGATCAAAGAGGACCAATTGATCCCAGAGGTCCCGGAGATGGAAGGGAACAGATTGACCCACGTGGGCCTGAATCATTAGGTACGTATTTGTTCACCCATCATAAAATTGCATACATTTGTGTATGTAAAGTCGCAGTTGTTGCATTTTACATTAAGTACTTTGACCGTAAGCAAAGCAAAGCAAGCATCCGCGTAACTCAAATTTCTGTAAATATGCAGGATACCACTAGGCTATTATATTACCTTGCTTGTTCGCCCGTAACAGTCTCTTTTTTGGTTAGCTGGTTTTGTTTAAAAGATCTTGTACTGCTGATTTTGTCCGCCGAGCTTTCATTCTTCCATTGCCAGAAAGTTACACTTAAATAGTTTTGTTATTATATTTGTCCCCCTTTTTTGACCAAACACGTTTTACACCAGTAAACGCAAAATATTTTATTCTAAACTTTTATTGTGGTTGTAACATTGTTCCTAGAAGGCAGAGGAATAAGAGACCCAAGAGGTCCTCCTGTTGATGCACACGATCCAAGAGGACCCCATTCTCTTCCAAGGGACCCAAGAGGGGGGCCTCCGTCTTCACGTGCAGACACCCGAGATCCCCGTGGACCACCGCCTGATCCCAGATTCAGGGCACAAAATCAGCAACCATTTTTTGAAGGAAGACCAGGTATACCACCACCTGGTATCAATTCTGGAGAAATGCCAAGATCACAAGCTGGTCCTGTACCACGTGAAATGGAAGGAGTTGTACCTGGAGGTAACTATGTTTTAAATATTTTGTTAGCACCAATCCATATCGACGAAAGAACATTTTAAGTGTTGTTTCTTTACTTGCAAATTAATCGTAGGAGATTTGACTTTACTGCTTGATTGTACCGTGTATGTTGCCTGAAGCTCGAGCTATATGCATATGTATGAATTGATTAGGCACATGGTGTCTTGCGAGTAATGTTTTGAATGTTACTGCCAAGTAGAAAATGTGCTTCTTCAAACGAAAACAGCGGACATTAGCTGTTTTATAATATGAAAGATGAGGTTTAAATAGTCGGAATAGTGTTGACGTGAAAGTTGAATAAATTCATTCTTTAATTTGATTGTACTGAATCGTACTTTAAAATTAATGCCAACATTTTATGGATGGTGTCCACTTTATTTTTGTATTAATTACTGAAGTGGTATTAGGGTAACGGGTTCTTCCCATTTCATTTTTAACACTGTTATTTTAATAGGGATACCAATTCTCATTCCTAGTGCATTAGTTTACTGTCTTTCATATTTCTTCTAAAACATATCTCAGCGAAAGTTAAGACCTTTCGATACCTCATTTTCAAAAGGGCCTTAAGTAACCCGCGTTAATAGACTTTGGACCGTCCTCCAGCCCTTAAGTATCACTGTTGCTTGTAGCTTATATCATGCTATTGTTGTTTCCATCGTCATTGCTTGCATAGTGCGAGACTTTGATAGCTGACTTTAAATTTTGATATTTCCTTATGTTAGGTGGACAGGGACCTCCACAGGATGATGAAAAGGTGAGCTACCGTCCTTATGTCACTGCTCAAGCTAAACATCACGGTCTTGTTTAAGTTGTGGTAACTTGATTCGTCTATTATAGTGTATTCAGTGCAACCTATGTTTTGTGATAGGTACCTTGTTACAGACAGCATATGACCCTTGGTAGTAGGAAATTTCTTTCACCATCTCGTAGGATAGTGTCCTGTAGAACGTTCTCAGTACATTAATCAACATTCATTTGCAACTAAGTCAATATTTTTTCCATTCAGTGGTCAGGCATGGGCCCTGTGATATCAGTCGAGCTCCTATGTACTCGCCCAAGGTTGCGCATTTTGTATCGTTGCACGTCCTCTCGATTCTGATTTTATTCAATCCACCTTGTACTATTATCGTGCTGAAAGCATTTTTGAGGTGTCGCAATCAATGAATAAGGCACTAGGAACTCTTACTAAACATTTTCTTGCTCAAGCCGTGAATTCTTTTGTCGTAAAGATAGAAACCTGTGGTACAAATTTTTTCTAACGACTGGAAACTGTATTATTAATTTAACTTACAAATAGTTGTCTTGACAGTTAGAAACGTTTCGAGTGTTATGCTTGTTTTGACAAACACAACACGACAGAGTGAGACAGAGGCTGACAAGCTGCACATCAATTGCCATCTTACATTTTGTCTCTGTTTTTGTTCTAGGCTGCTCTCATTATGCAAGTTCTTAGTCTTTCTGAAGAGCAGATAGCTTTGCTACCTGAGGACCAGCGACGCAGTATTCAAATGTTACGTGAACAGATATCCAGGGGAACACCATAGAGGTCCAGGACTTAGATTGACATTTATAACCTTAATATTTGATTTGATAAAATCATATACAATGACATCCATGGAAAAACTATGTAACATTTGATAGTGATAGTACCATTGCTGCAGACAATTCCGAAAGCCTTTATAACAGTTTTGCCATTTGATCACTACTTTTTGCTTCGAGCTTCTTGTTAACATTGCGTACATACGATGATTTAAAGATCTGTAGTCATCCTGTATTTAGGTAGAATATGAGCATGTTTAAAGTATACTTTAATGTGAAGCATGGTAATTTCTACCATGGAAGCTGTATTTCATTGTTTGGTTTCTTGTGTTGAACTGCATGGCGAGGACACCAATTAAATCCTGAAGTATTTGTGTATTCTCTTCTTATTATGTACTGTGCTATGTGTCTTCACTACGTACTTTATTAGTGGCATACATACATATACCATCGGAATGAGAATGGCCGAAAGTAGTACATTATCATATATCATTTCTTACTTACAACCAAATACTTACAACCAGCGTTAATCTTCCCTTAAGCTGGGAGCAACATTACAAATAATTCGTGTCAAGAATTTTAACTGATAAGACACTCAGGCTTAAATACTTCAGCTTGGATTTGCAAGATACAGTAGAAAGGGTCACTTTTTGTCTTGAGTAAAACGTAATGATATAATGTGACTTAATAAGGGAAGTCATACCAAAGAGCCTTCTCGCGATGATGGCGTAAACTTCATTAAAACGAAGCAGTGTTTTCAGCGCTCACCATGTTCAAATTGTTGCTGAATAACTCATCAAGGGTTGCGTAACAGGGAGGGAAGGTAATTAAAAAGGTAAAGGAAGAGGAGCCAAAACTGAACGTAATTCCTCCTGATGATGTACAGAAAACAGGATCCAAGTATTGGTACAATTCCCTTTTCTTTCTTTTATTATATTTACCATATTTTGTAGCAAATTCGATATCGAATGTGGTAGGAAGTGAGCTTTATATGGGAATGGACTCCTTGCTCTGGCCAATAGTATTTTCGTTGTGGTGACGCGGATTCGAACTCGCTATCACTGGCATGCAAGATCGTTGTCTTATCCACTAAACCTTTGCTGGTCCTGCCGTAATATTAGCATACCATTACAGCTCGCGACAGCACTATTCTGCTCATCCGCCAGTTAATGTAATGATTTGCTTAGTCCCAGGGCATTTATAGACATAAATAAGTGTGGACGCGATTTGTGCTTATATGACAACGCCTTTGCCTTGGTCCATGATAAACACGTACTCGGGCTTACCAAAATGGAATGCACCCTGGACCGGCGAAAGATCCTTGTAAAGGCTATTTCTTTTCACCAGTCAAAATGTAGACTTAGAAGATTAAGCCTGTGACAGATTCTTTCTGAAGTACTCCAACAGTGATTATATTTCACTGCCCTCTTGCTGAGTACTTCCAGACGTTTGGAAAACTATGGATTCATGTCTTTACATTGAAGACAACGTATAATGATTTCAAAGTGCTCTTCTTGACGGATGCAATGATCCTTATCCTAAAGACTTGAGGCCATCTAATATGTAGAAGTGAACTCTGTGCTGGGGGTAGACATGACTCGACAAGAGGGCTGAACTCAAATGAAACAGAATAACTAAAAACGCGTTTGCTGTTTCAAATCAAGGTGATTTTATCCATACAACTTATCAGGTTTAACCTGAGGCATATTCAATGGATATAGCATGCCACCTTACCGTCAGTTTTCATAATGAAATTTATAAGACACAGTTAAGTTGACGAGCCAAATATATGGACCACCACAACCATGAGCAACACATTTTTCCATATTCCTTATTCTGTAATATGTAAAGACCCTTGCTTGGTTTTGGATATTGGAGAACTGAGTGAAAGATAGCCAAAAATTCTTCTTCAATTCTATTTAAGTGCTTCTGTACTTAAATTTTTTTCGGAGGTACAAATAAAAAAGAATGTTTATGTACCTCTAACTCTACTTCGTAGTTTTATTACGGAGTTTAGGATAAAACTACGAAGATACTCGCGCGATACGTAAGATTTTTTTATTGGTACTCAATTTAAAAATAAAATTGCTTTCCTAAAACATCAGTTTTCCTCAGTGATTACAAAGATGATGATCATGCCATAAAGTTACAGCCGACAAACAGTAATGTTGATTTCCCCCAGGGGCGGCGACTACGGCTCCCAGATGGTAGATTGTAAGCTCTTCTGCCCTCTACACAGCGAAATTCCTAGATTTACGCAACTGGGTTTTAAAAGCAACATGCGCTGAACGCTTTCGCAACCACATGCCATAAACTGGAGTTCTATAATATAACTGCTGTTTTGTACAAATCTTCTGCCTTCGTCGCATTTCAAACGAGTTAAATTTATTCGTCCAAAGTTTAACACAACCTCGACCAAAGAGCTACTCCAATTTATGCGTTGCATTTCGCGTCGCATTTCAACAACATTCGAGAGTTGACGTTTTGCGCTTCTTAGTTCGACAAACCAGGGACTAAGACTTGAATAAGCTGAATTTGACTCGATATAAATCCATCGTCTAAAGCCAAGTCGCTCTTCTGTTTGGTAATCATAAAATTAAGGCAAGTTTAATTATAATGCTGAATTTGATGCTACGGAAATTTGACTTAAGATCGAAATCGAAACTGGACTTTATTATAAAAAATCCGCAGTGCCATATTGCAATCAGGGATTTGAAATAAGCTACAACTTCATCAACAACGGTAAGGAGACACAAAGAATTTTACACAAGTTACACATGCAACGAAGGGTTGTTTTATTTGATTAAAGACTGTAACAATTAATGGTAATCTTCTGTTTCTAGTTTCGATTGATGAATTTTGAACACTTGTCGTTTTTGTCTAATTCTCCCTTCACAAAGTGTGATGCTTTTTATCAGGTTCTTATTTTTAAGGGACTTCAATATACAGCCTTCCTTCGGGATACAAAAGGTAACTTGTATTGCTATTTGATACGAGGTCAACAGTGCAGCACTGATTTTTCTACTGAGATTTCTCACCATTACGATTGGCTGCTTTACTCACGAGGTTCATACGCTTTGGCACATGAATTTTCTAGCAAATGTTGGCCCATGGTAGAATCGCATGTTTTTTGCCGTCATTTTGGTTTTGCAAGCGCGTGGTGGCTGTTGTCTAGGCTGGGCCGTCGCGACGGGGGGTGTAGGGGTAGTGACACCCCGCTGAAGAAAGCATGTGTCGGCAAATGTAACCTTAGACCTGCATTTTTTCGGCAAGTTGGTAATTTTTGACAATTTCTCCTAGTAATTAATCCTTGCTCTACGAATGGTTTTCAGAACATAGATATATCCTCAAATATTCTAGTTACAGCTAGCATCAATAAATGAGAAAGGCCGTTAAGCCTGGATTCCATATAGCCATAGGTAAGATAAGGTTGCATGTGGTTGCTTTCTGCCATCTTCTATCGTCCCGGCATAGCACGCAATTATTTTTTAACGGAAACGCTTTGTTGCGGTTTGCACATGTTTGAAGTACCTTTAGACTGCTGTAGCAGCCAGTAAAACGTTGAACTTGTTCAACTTTTCCCGGCCCTTACGGTAGTCTCTTGGCTGTTTAGCGGTTCTTGACACACCTGCCTGCAGCACCGTAAGAAAACGTCTCCATTAGAATATAATTGCTTGTGATGCTGGAACGATGGAGGATGACAAAATGACGGTAAAGCAACAGCAGGCAACCTTATAGCATCTGATAGCACCAGGCTTAAAGGAAGGTCGTTATATGGAATTCTGCAAACTGAAAAATAGTACTTTTGAAAGGAAGAGCTTGATAATTACAGAAATAAATTGTGTGGAAATTCACTGTTTACAATTTGCTTTAATTTTACAAGGTAGTATCTAAGCAAAAGATCTTTTTGATAGAAACTAAGCAAAGCATGGCGTAAAAATAGAGTTAAGAGAACCACTAAATAAACACACTTCCCACACATGGCAAGTTCTAATGACCACGCCATTTGCCAGCAAATTTAAAACATAACACCCCCACCCACCCGCAATGCCGCTTTCCCGACGGCCCTGTCTCTAGGAGGAATTGATCCTTGGCATACATTGGCTGGAACATGTTGTCTGATCCTGTTACCCAATCTTTGAGAAGTGCGACCTACATACCGAGCTTCACACTGGCACAGAAATTCATATACTACTAAGCTTTTTTGTGTGGTAGGTGCACAATCATCATGAGTAGATGGCAAGACTACACTACAGCGTTCTTAATCTGAGATTCTATACAGATAAACATTACCTAGCAAAGGAGGTTTTAAGTTTTCAAGACATTTGGAGGCCTGGAAGGTTTTTTGGTTGAAAATAGAGACTTTCCCAAAAACTTTTAGAAACAACATACCCTGGATGTCGGCTTTGCAAATTTAATTTAGATTTTGAACAGATACAAAGTGCTTTATGGAGAAGTGTTGTGAAGAGGTTGATTTTCCTCTTTTTTGGACAAAAGATAATCCCATCGAATGTACAGGCCAGTAAAAGCAGCCTTTCAGGGAACCATCATTATTGAGTTAGTCTCAGTTTTTTCCACCAAAACATCAAGAAAAGGTAACAAACTGTCTTATTCCTTTTCTACAGTACATCAGAGACTTGGATGTAACTGGTTAAGCTTTTGAAAAAACATAGTCCAAAGATGGCAAAAGTCCCATCAGCATAGTGAAAATAAACGGACAGCTCTCGGTTATTTTCATTTAGAATTCGAATCAAAATCTAATTTAACATCATTGTCGATCTTCATCCCCACCCACCATCGCTGCTGAATAGAAAGCAGTTCAATTTATGGAAGGTTCACGCATAACTTTTCAGCAAACCTATACGAATCAGTAGGAAAAACATCAGTAGAAAGGTTATTTTTTACTAAATTATGGAAAAAGCTTGGCACAAAGAATGCAAAAGACATTAACAGTTCTTCCCAAAGCTACTTTTCAAAGATTGATAGATTGTATCAACCATTACAAAGAATGTGTTGTGTATACACTGAACCTCAGGTGTATTTGCAGGCCCATCTCTTGTCGAAGTTTTTTCCAACACACCAACAATTTGCATCCCAACATCAACTTCACTATGGAAAAGAAGGTAGCTGTGCGATTACCCTTCCTTGATGTACTAGCAAAATGGCTGTTAAACTGCAGCATCTCTGTCAATATCTACAGAAAACCAACTCACAAAGACCAGTACCTCAACAAAGTATCCACCATCCAGCCACACCTCACAAAAGTGTCATCACTACTCTTTTTGTAAGGGCAAGAAACATCGAATCCTACCGACCAAAAAAAAAGAAAAAAACAACCTGAAAGATGTTCTCTTTTCAATGGATATCAGTAACAGCTATCCAAAAGGCCCTAAGCTAAACAGCTGCATGCAAACAAAAAGATGAAAAGGAACAACTGAAATGGATTTGCCTCCCCTACATCACGTACCAGTGAAAAGATCAAGCAATTTCTCAGACAACACAACATCCAATGTTCCTTTTACACAGCTTTACGAACAATGCTATCAAAACCTAAGGATTCAGTACTGATCGTTCAAAAGAATGATATAGTGTATAAGCTACAATGTAAAGACTGAAATGATCACACATTTGAGTGGCAAAACAAGAAAATCATAGACAAGGAGACCAACACCATAACCAAGACAATAAAAGAAGCCATCCACCCTCTTCGACACAGCAATCATACAAACAACAAGTCCTACACTCTTCCACCAAGATGGCTGCCAGCACTAGAAAACAAAACAAAACACAACACAAAATGTTTGGGCACCATGTCCAAGAACATCGGGACCCATGTCACCACACAAAGAGGTATAAATAGTTCAATAACCTCATTTCTAGTAGCCTGATGATGGCAGAAGGATCTCTTGAAATGCAACTTGGTGAAAGCTTACAACTCAAGACACGATAAACGTCAAACATAAATGGCATCCACTGAGTTGACAAGACTAGCATTTTCAAAACTAAGCTGTATAGTATTTTGTATAAAAGATGACACAATTTGCAACATTCATATTCACTGCTAATAGCCTTTAAATCCCCACAACATGTATGACATGCTGCTTCTGGGCAGCATTTATATGAAGTACTCCAACAAAAAACACAATGCTGCCTTATACTGGATGTATATTTGTATGCATTAAATAACATTTTCACAATGAACAATCACAAAATGAGAACAAGGAATGTTTGCAATGGATGGGAGCAAGTTCATTAAGGAATTATTATTTTTCCAAAATACAATTAAATAATCTTGCAATGTTACCTAAGGAACTTATTACCCTGTGATTATAACATTACTAGGAGACTTAAAACAAGTTCTTCACAAAACCTCAATAGAATTTATCAAAAATAAAGATCTTTAAAACATTTTCTGCACTATATCAATCCATTTCTGCTTGGCAAGCGTTGACAACCATATTCAGTGGAGCCAAGTGTCCTTGGTTTTGACATAATCCCAATTATCAAGACTTATCCTTTACCCTAGCAATATTTCTAACAAACATGTTTCCGCCATCCTTCAATGATGGCTTCCCGGGTTGGGGCTGTTGCTTTGAATATTGGATCTTCTTTTGCTGCATCTAGGTAGGCATGAACATGTGCGAGGTCATCAGGAATTACAAATTTCTTGTAATGGTCTAAAGCAACTTCTAGATGCTGAAGTTTAGGTAGCAGCATACAGTCAGGATGTTTGATGTCATCTCCATCTAGAAACTTCCCTGGACTTGCATCAGAACCAAGAAACGAGTCCAGCCGTCGAAGTTCTTCCATCAAAGCTGCCTGAAGTTTCTCATCCTGGTCCTTAACTCTGTTTTTAAGGTATCCTGAAAATTTCTGGAAAATCTTCTCTCCAACCAAGAATGCTCTTTTGTTTCCAGACCGCATCTCAGGATCAGGCCAATTCTTATCCAAATAATCTGCAATCTCATTTGAGTCTGCAATTACTTTTTCGCCATGTTTCATGATAGGAACTTTCAGAGGAACTCCAGCCTTCTGACAAAACTCTTCGAATTCTTTTGGCTTTATTGTCATATTAATTGGATAATAGTTACAAGGAATTTTTTTGGCCTTCATTATCATCATCACTCGTTGACTGAAAGGGCAGTCACCAAGACCAACTCCATCCTTAGCATTTGCCTAAGAAGAGATAAAAACCCTGTCTCAATACCAAAAGTAAATATTATTACCCACTTTCCTAAATTACACAAATTCTCGTGGCAGGACTTGACCATAAGTCATTCAAGCAGCAAGTTAAGTTTTCTTTTATAGCATAAATCACTATTCAGCAAAAGGGACAAAATAGTACCTAACATTTTAACAATGACATGATCCTTAAAAACCTGCCAGTCATGTTTTGCTTCTAGTCAATTCAATCAGCAAAAAGGAAAATGTTAAGATAGGGTCACTGTCTATTGCATAGCTAATTGCCATTAAAAGAAATATCCCTCACTACAAACAAGACATCGAAGAATATAATAAACCTACCCGCTAAAATCTTGCTAAAAGCTACACAGAATTAACTTCCCATAATAAAGGATAACGAGTCTTGAAAACACAGGTGGGAATCACCTGTGTCCCTCTTGCGAGAGATGAAAAGAGAACACCCAATTAGACATGTACATAATGAGGTTGAATTCACAAGATGCAAGTAATTACTAAAAGTGGCAAAATGCCATCTACCAGCACCATGATTCACAATTAACAGTATCTAATGCTTCAAACACAGAAATAAAGAAATAAATCAACAATAAACTGTGCAATAACTAATTAGGTAAGTAAAAATGATTTAATGCAATATTTCCCATCAGGCTTCTCCCTGAGGCTTTTAACAGGCAAGTAACATCACATGCTGCATAGTGACAATTTTCAAAGCGGCAAAGGCTTAGAATTAATATTTTTGATGTAGATAAGCAGTCTAGTGATCCAGGAATTGTAATGAGAGTGATAAAAAGTGCACTAATTTCCTCCTGGTGCATATGGAAGCACACAAATTGTAGTATCTCAACTGGCAAAAAACAGAGCCTGTATATTTAGATAATCAAATGGTCACTTGATTGCTTGCTTTAACAACTTCAATTAAACAAATTATAAAAGATACCACAATAGTCTAGAATCCTCACAAAACTGCAAGTTATCCTTTGATACCAGCTGTGACAAAAGGCATGGTAAAACAACTTTATACTGTCTGTTACAGATTGTAAATCATTTTGAAGCATCTGATGCTTTGCTCTCTTTTCCTAGAAAGTTAAGCATCATTAGGGCTTTAATGTCTCTGTCAGTCATAACCTATTGCTCAAAAGTCTGTAACAAAGTATGTTTCTTTGCAAGCATCCAAAGAATCCATTGTTGCAATCACTACCGAGTTCATGCCCAAAAACCCGTTCTGTCTAGCTCCTTTAGGACGAGTCAAACAGATACATTTTTTAGTCCTGCAGTGTTAATAAAGGTCTCCTTAGCTCATCACTTGCCTCAATTAATTTCTGTCCAGTGTAGTGGGTCTTCATAAGAGGGATATATGCCAACTGAAGTCAGGGTCTTCAAGCTCTTACAGCAACTTTCTAACAGTGACCATTTCAAAACCACTACTAGATTTACCCTCTAACTTACCCAAAATAAATAGAAAAATGTCACCAACAGGTCATGAGTACTATTTCCTTCAATTGCCTTAATAAAGTTAGATAGCAAGCCCTTACGATACCAATGTCACAAAGCTAAAAACAGCTACTATATACATGTATAGAGTATTCTGATGAAGATAAAATCGAAATGTCAATGAATTGGTGTATTTTTTGAGTTGTATATATAATATTTACTACACACACACACACACACACATATA
>JANTCA010000837.1:0-12417 GCA_024741275.1 Chironex yamaguchii
GAGGTAGTGTGTTTTGGGGGGAGTTAAAAAGAACAGTCTGCTAAAAAAATTAGAAGTAGCCCATGCCCCAAATTTTTATCGAACAGAAACTGCACCAGCAGCCTAGACCCGAAAAAATCAAAGGTCCTTAACTAAGATCATAGTTTATAGAAATGACACCTAGCAAAGTTTTTGTGACTACACCTTTTAAATTATTCTAGCAAATTGTGTTGCATTTGTATAAGACATTTCTTGACTATCGTAGTCAAAAAACGTAGTCTATATCCACACGTTCTTCTTGAGGATGTGCCACAGCAGGGTACAAGGATTTTGTATTTGCCTACTACGTAAACAGCAGATTTTCTCATGTTACTACTTCAGAGGACTCCCTGATAAGCACATTATATCACCGTTATTCTAGTTCTATGGTCGTAATTGCTTTTGCTCTTCTCCCCAGTTCTCTTGAGGAAATCAATGTACAAAGGCAATATTGACTTCATAGATGCGATGCAATACTTCTTTTAAGTCACAAGTGGTTTTTGATAGCAATAAATGTATTTGCAATGTTAAAACTTTATCTTATACTGCTTATTGCAAAAAACTCTATGAGATAGTCAAATTTCAAAAGTTAAACCCTATGTTCTTTTGTTGTTGTCTGTCTTTGCAGGGGACTGGTCAACATTGACTGCGGTCTTTATCTTTGATCGCAAGAGTAGCATTTTCATTCCTGGTATGTATTTTCCATGTGCCATCGTCGTAGTTATCTCTTGGATTACATTCTTCTTAGAACCAGATCATTTTCCAGCGAGGACATCTCTTTGTGTAACAGCAGTTCTTACGATCGTCACAATTGAAGCTGGAATCAATAGTTCCTTGCCAAAGGTGGGTATTTGGTGAATCCAAAGCGTTATCAAGCAATATTTTAATGAGTACAGATGTTATGATAAGAGCGGAAGATGATAGCGGACATTGCTTCTTATCGCTTTTGATAAGATGAAAAAGGATTCTTGACTTCTCCTACTCTAATTTTACTACTAGTTCTTTCCTCTCCTGTCTCCTTCCTTCTGTTTCTCTTTCTTTTCATGGGCCATATTTTCTGTCTACCACTATTCTGCATCTGTTTATAAGATTTTTCAAGACCGTCTTTAAACAAAAGACGTTTTTATTTGAGACAATATGGTACTGTGCAGGAAAACTGAAATTGTACTGTAAAATTGATGCAAAATTGACGAAAGTGGGAAAAAGTGGAACTAACAATTCAACTATGGGGAAAAGGCAATAGACAAAGTAACAAAAATGAAGGAGTGTTTTCCTTTTCTTGCAAACCATAATGTTTTTACCTACATACATCAATTTGTAATTTCTGTCGGTTTGTCTGACTATCTGACTGTCTTTGAATTAGTTTGGATATCAGCAATCTTATGCAGATGAATCCAAGTAAATTTAGAATTTCGGTTGACAAATAATCTTAGGTATTCCAACTAATAACAGACCAAAATAAAATATCAATTCAACTTTTTTTGAGCTTCAAACAATTTCTAGCATCAAGATCGTTGACTTCTTTTCTTCTCTGATTGACTTTTTACTTTCGTTTGTAGGTCAGTTATGTTAAAATGATCGATCTTTATATACTCGTATGTATCTTATTTGTCTCGGGAGCATTTTTGGAATATGCTATTATCCTCCTTATCAAAGAAAAAAGACGAAAATTCTTCAAAATGAAAATCAAACAGTTAGAGCAGGTAAGAAGTGTCGGTGGCTGTTTCAATTAAATCAATTGGTTATGAAAGCTTCCATATTTTCTGTTGATATTCATATTTAATGCAATAATAGCATTGATAGAAAATCTAAATGGTTGTAAAAAATCCACATTGATGTTTAAATGAGCACTTCGTGTCAGCAGGTGAAAACCCCCGGGCGTAAAATTACTATTGTAACAATGTAATATGGATAGATTTATTGACAAAACAAAAAATCCAAAATGATTAATATGTTTATGTTTTCCAACCTACTTTCTCAGTTTGTTCACTCAAAATTAGACGAAACAAATGTGTAAGACTAAATTCGAGAATCTAATAAACTGTAGAGTTTTAAGCCTCTAAGTGGCAAAATCCCAGGATATTTTCCTTTCAGCTTTCTTCTCAGTGTGTCAAACTTTTGTAATGAAAATATCCATCTTTAAATCATAAATAACTAAAATTGAAGCACACCAGTTTGAATCTTGGTGTCAACATTCTGTCATAGAATTAACTAAAATTTCTTATCCATGTGCTGTATATAAAACAGCATCAAACTGCTACCTCTTAGCTATTTAAGTGCAATTTACTTTAAATTACCAATTCTTTCTCCAAATCGTCGTCTTCAGAGATGCTCCCGTTATAATATCATCTGCTGTACTACCTGGGTATTAAAAAGCTACGGTTTCTATAACATTTGCAAAATGTAAAATAAGATAGAGTACAATACCTTTCTTGCAATTTAATATAACTCTCATTTTCAATATTCTGCTGTATTCTGCTGTATTTAACACCTTGACTCTGCAAGCCGTTCCCTGCACAATTATAGAAATACATCATCAATTACAATATTTGTGAATTTACAGTGTTCTTTACTGTCATCAAGTGCCAAAGCAAACCTTTCTACGACTTAAGTAGTTAAAAACAAAGACGGAAATAATGCTTTTATTTACCTTCCGTCGTCACAAACATCTAACCGAGACAATTCAACATGTGAGGAATAAAAGGCTAACAAGAACGACAAAATGCTAGACAATATTAATGTATAAATATGTAAATTACAACTGAACCTGTGCAGGCATGAGTACAATGGATTATGTTTAGACAATCCTGCACTTTGATGTAAATAAATCAAGATAAACTGTATGCATCAAAGAAATAAAATACACTTTAGATAAGCAAATGACCTATCCCATCGTAGTTACTCAACTTGCACTTAAAATTATGCAACTAAAGATAAAGAGTGTATCTTCAAAAGGAGACTTGATTCTATCGGACTTCATATCAACCAAAACTTCGACAATATTATCCTTGTCTCGCTACAATGCTCAACCAATAAAAACAAAATCAACAAAGATGCAACTCAGAAAGTAATTACTTGTTATGTGTCCTATGCATATTGCTTTCTTCCAAGACGCTAAATATAACATAATTAAACTCGGTCAACAAGCTGCAATTAAACTGTTGCATCGATGGACACTAGGGAAGTCGTCTCATCTTATACTCTCTGATCATAAGCTATCAATTTTACTGTCAAGTTATTGTTTACAAATAACCATATGAGTTGAAATGCGAAAATGCGTCAAAGGAAATAATTCTTCAACTCCAAATCAACAAATTATAGCTAGCCCATTTAACCACTAGTTCAATCCAATTTTGACCGAACTATTCACCAGCAAAGGACGAAATGTCATGTCAGTCAAGGGAAGATGCATTTCATGCAACATACTTATCCTTGGACTGTTTTTCCTCTGTAAGGCGATTATTTTCCATTAATTTGTCAGCAATGTTTACTTGCAATATTGAATTGAAGTTTCCGTATGCTAACCATCTCTCGGTGGAAACTTTCATTGGCCAAACATTGTGTGATGAACTGGCAGAGCCATCTTGGTCTATAAAAGTAGTAATTCTTTTCGTGAAATGATCGGTTCTTTCATCTTGAATGCTGAACGATATATCAACGATTAATAACGAATGCCAATAAAGCGTTACCTTTTGTGCTGTTTTCAACAAACATGAAGATAAATGGGCGGTTATGTTTTTTGCTGTTTTGACTTTGAAATCGAAAACATGAGTCCAAAATGGAAGAGTTTATGAATTGGTATGAGGTATCAAGTATTTGAAATCAATTTCAATTCGTGTGGATCAGAAGTAAAAGTTTCATCTAAGAAAAGACCTTTCACACTTCAATGAATCTCAAAGTAGAAAATCGACATTTTCGTAGGTTAATGAAGAGACAGTTGATCGCATACCTCATGGGTATTAGCAGGAAAGGAAAGCTTCTACGGTAGTAGAAAACCTTTAGTAAAGTACAAAGCCGAAATTTGACTTTTCATTGAGTCAATGCAGGATTAAATGGGGTTACACAGAAATACATGACAGCCCGGAAAAGCAAGCATGCGAAATACAACAGAATATGAATGCTCTATAGTCTAAAATACAACTGTCTATTAACCATGCGATAACAAGATAAACAGGAAGAATTTTAGTAAAGTCTTTATCTCATGCTTCCAGAAATAACTTTGCACAAAAGTTAACATGACCAGAATTTAAAGGTAAAGCTGACATAGCATGGAACAAATTATAAACTGGGCTATTAATGGCAGCTGAAAAAAAATGTATAAATTCAGGCGATAGACAGAAAGTACAGAAAGGAATATTAGGGAAATAATTAAATCCTTTAAAACAAATTAAGTTTACGCCCATTATGATGTGATCCTTCTATCTTCTGTGACTTTAGACAAAATGATGATTTATTTTAGGGTTAAAAATTAAATAAAATATTTGGTGAGCGTAGTTATTTCAAATTTGTGGTAGAGTAAATCAGATTTAACTAATCCTTTGTAAATCTCCATGTTTTCACTTCAAGATAATTCTGAAGCAACCATGAATTCAAATTGTCAGTTGATTTTAAGACGCATAAAATCGCTTTCATGTTTAGAATTTATTGCTTCTTGCTGCTGGACAATTCTCTGACAAACATAAATAATGTAACAGATAATTTCTTACATTATTTTCTCTGAGTCGTCACATTGGCTCAGTGAATTAGCGTGACAATATTTCATCAAAAATCATAGTAAGGGCGCAAAACTGCAACTGGAGTTGATCTTTTACAAGTCCATGGTTATTGTCCTCTGATCTTCAAGTAGTCTGGGTTTGGGACTGCGTAATCAATAGCTTTGTTTTGGATACGTACAGTATTTGTTTGGTTAAAAAGAATCCATATTTCAAAGACAAGCAAACGAGCTTCATGTTGTCTCATTACCTGTAGCAAAGTGTAACTAACGTGAATAAGGATTTTCTGTGATGTGTTTGTTTAACGGTCTTACAAGCTTCAATTTTATAGGTACAACTAGATAATGTGTATGTAAAAACATGAAAGCTCCATGATTTCTTAAACGGACTTATTTTCTCCTGTTTCCTTGTAGTCATCAGAAAAGTTGAATTCAAAGTCTTTCCTTCAAACAAGAAGAAAGTATCAAGACCATGTTCGTTCGTTCTGTGGTTCAGCAGGTGAAACTGTTCCTTTTATGGATCCTAGTGATATCTTCACTGACCCAAAGGAAGAGCTTTATAAAGATCAACTGAGGCAGTTACAATCAATAGAGAAGAGCAGCAAATTTTATTTAAGAGACACATGGCCTCGAATTCTTGATCGTTACTCTATGATTCTTTTTCCGCTGTTTTTTTTTATTTTCAATTTTATTTACTGGCTTTTCTTACATTAAAAAGGCAGATTGAGCTTTTAAAAATTTACTTTTTTATAAAAGACGTCAAATTTATCCTGCAATTATAACATACTATTTGTGGGCAAATGGAGAGCAGTTTGCATCCATAATCTAAATTTATTAGAATAGTCTTTATTGTTAAAGCAACAAAAATGTGCCATCTATGACGTTGTTAATTTTGTAACCGTATTAAGTAAAGCTGTAAGTTACATAATGGCCTTTTTGACTCGAGTCAAAACATACAGAATGAAAATAAAGTTCGTTGGTTTGCGATGTAAATAAACAGTTCTCAGACTGCTCTATGATGGAATACAGCTTTCTTTCTGTCTTTTCATCAACCCATTGTATTCATCAAAAGGTGTTAGACAGAGCTTACATTGCCAAATTCTATAAACTAAAAACAGCAAAACGTCAATGTAAAATACAAGAGTCACAGTCCACTCTCGATATCTCCAGCATCTCATCCACCAGCATAACATATATAACCTTAATGAGGCTTGGGCTATCTAAAAAATAAGCATAATCGAATTCTACAGTCTTTCCAAAAATGGTAATGAATGATAAAATTGCTTATTTATATCAAAGAAATTTAGATCTTTTGCCTGCAGTGCATTTTGCAAGGTTACCATCTGATTTCGCGTTAGTACGGTTGAATTTTCCATAGTAAGAGGAGATGTCTTCTTATTAAACTGTTGACTAAACTGAAGGTAGCTTCCTGTAATTCGTAACTAAAGAAGGGACTAAAGAAGGGGCTCCCAAACCCACTAAGAATTAGGCATTTTTATATGAATCCCAAGAAACTATGTTAACCGTAACCATCCACAAACAGTTTAATACAACTAAAGAAAATCACTCAAGGAGAGCTTAAAGATCAATTTGAGAACAGAAGAGCACTCAGAGACCGCAGACCTCGCCTAAACCACTATGACTACTTAAACCACATGAGTTTTCCCCACTATGATTTCCTAGCTAGTTCATGAAGCTATCAGTAGCAAATATGGTAACTGGGTCATCTCAAGAAAATCTTCCTCACTAGCAATATGAATTTTCAGTAACGAAAAAGTGCTCCAGAATCCAGTATTTAATCTGGATCAGTCCCAAAATTTAATCAGTTCTAAATTACCCCATTTTAGACCTAGCTAAAAATTTTCGTTAAAATTCATTTATAGGGTTTTGTGGTAAACAAAAAAACAGACAAGCAAACAAAGAAACAAACAACCGGAATGTCCCGCAAAATTTAATCGTAAGTTGCCCTATTTCTGATCTACCCCGAAAATTTCGTCAAAAGCCATGTATAACTTTTGGACTTACCTTGTTAACAAACAAACTGGCAACCCTAAGCTGGCAAAAACATGACCACCTTGTCCGAAGTAATAAAAAGATTTAAGATGTTTCCAGACGCTTTGTGGGCCAAGGAGAAACATTTGCCACAAACCTTTCGAAATCAAGTTTGAGTATAGTGCTACTTGAAGGCAGCATGTGATGCTGGAGGTCAGGTACGGATTGACACTGTTGCAACTGTTGCTCAAACAACTGTCAGAATATGTCAACTATCCGATCAGAAAAACCACCTATGAATTTCTCGTCAAATAAAAAATAATAATTCGGAAAACAAGCAAGTTGAACTATTGTCCAAAGAAAATGTTAAAATACGTAAACCATAGATTTGCAATTTAACGGAACAAAGGATTAATTCAACAGCCAATAGAGAAAATTGCGAGGTTTCGTTTAGTCCAATGAACACCAAGTATTTTCAAAGATTTAATAAATGGCCGGTGCGATAGCGGGTCCAATTTTTGCTCTTATCAAAGCGACGGCATAACCTTGTAAACGAATCGAAAATTCGTTTTCTGCAACATGAGCTTGGTGGGAGCCACAATAAGCGTTACTCAAATTCAACTGACTCTCCTTGGCCAATAGGCTTCTTGCAGCTGGAGATCACGTGACTGGATACCACTTGGCAACGCCACACTGGAGAGCAAGCGTTCAATGACGTTGAAGGTATACTTGTAATATAGTGTATAGGTATATTTCCTTGTAAATAAAATTGACTAATATAGAGACTTAAAAAGGAGGAACGACTCGCTGTTTGGTGAGGATTTCAAAAATTAACTGATTACAAAACTCATGAGGATTTTATTGCGAAAGATGATGTTGCAAACTGTGAATCATTTTTGACGATCGACGTATTGAATTGCGTGTCAGGTATGAGTGACTGCAAAATGATAACAACAACGGGTTCCACTGCGTATTAATCGGATTTTCTATCCAGTACATCATACATTAAAAATTCACTATTTATTGGATTTAACAAGTCACATCAAGAATAAACTAAGTTAGAGTGATTTTTTCCCCTAGAAATGCTGTCCCTGAAATGAGCTCACTCAGTTGAATTAAAAACTGCCAGTAAAGCAAGTAGTAATTGTATCAAAGGCAAGGAGGAGTTGACCTAGCAGCCAGAAACCTCTGAGAGTAGGGGATGAGAACAATGGGCACGTAAGCTAGATTTCATGCTTTCCTGCATCTGTTATGCCATCGGTCATGTAAATATATGGCGTTTTCCCTACCTTTGCTGTCAGAATTGAGGAAGCAAGTTTATTCTCCAATTTTTTAATTTAGCCTAAATATGGAAAATGATAGACATGCTGCTCTTGACTCACAGAGTACGATAACCAAAGACTACATCACCAAATTATCTTTAAATAAAAACTCGTTTCTTCCATAATATACTTTTAACGCGACAATGCGCCCTGAACTCGGAATAGAAAAATCAATTGTAGAAGCAGTCCAGGATAAACAATTAAGATATTTTGGACATGTAAACCGAAGACCTGTTGATAGACTTGTTTTCCAAGCATATAAAGGGAACTGCACTGGAAGAAGACCACTTGGGAGGCCACTACGATGGGTTGATCAAGTTCGTAAAGATACCAGTCTTCCAAATGAGACAGCTGAAAGAAGAACTATGAACAGAGATGAATGGTGTGCAAGAAATATGGAGAGAGCAGGGGGCACCAATGTCTGAGCTGATAAGTGAAGTCAAGTATACTTCTAATCCTAAGTAATTGAGAGGGAGTATCCCTTGACAAAAATTTGCCTTCATTTCTGCACGTTTTGTCCTTTCTTCAGCAAAAATTTGTTTTCAAGTACAATAAAAGGCTGCCAAGGTATCACTAACCAAATTGAAAATCAATATTGATACCTTTTTTCAAAACTTTAACTAATGCAAGGCAGTGGGTGTGACAGGTCTTCTGTGCGACACTCAGATTCTGAACGAGATCCGCCCCATTGAAGGTGCAAAGGAGTGGAGCAAAAGCTTTAATTTAAACTAAATAAATACTTTAACCACACATAAACCATTTTTTAAAACTCAGCCGCATAGTCTGTCTTTTTAAAAATTCCATTTAGATTACAATTCTATTTGCTGAAGGATCTTGTGCTCTTTGAACATCTATGCTATCTATTACTGCCTGCTTAATTTTATCGATGATGATCTCTCAGAGAAGTGCATGTGATATAGATGGGATAAAGGAAAATGTTAGGTAACGTTCCTTTAAAAACCTCCGGAAAAGAAAAATATTCTAGAAATTATGAAACAGATCCAACAAATCTCTCAACAAGAGGGCCACTGGCTTCCTTGTTTCTCCTGGCCATGACGCCTCTGGATGCTTTATAAAAGAAAAATTGAATGACGAAAAAAGAGAGAAATTTGTTCCAGATAGCGTGTATTCAAGATATCGAGAGTCAACTATAGTAACCATCATTTGAGACCTGAATGCAATAATTGAAATGAACGCTTCGTTTACGTTGTTAGAAATATACGGGCATAACACGCAAAACGAAAGAGGGGGAAAAGGGATGCAATGTCGCAAAGCCAATAAGCAGTTTCCAATTGATGGTTCAAAGGATATTGGGCAGGGAAAAGTCCAGGTGGTGGGCTCAGAAACGAAATTGACTGTAAGACTCTGAGTGCGTAGGAACCCAGTTGTGCTGATTGAGGTCTGGACCTAGATTTAGCGCGAATTGACCTCGTTAGCGCGAATTGGCCGAACAGTGTTTTCTCGCTGAATTTTCCCAATGTTGGAGTAAAGAAGCATATTGCATTAACATCAAATTGCTTGTTTAATAAAACCGTGTTGATGTTCAACCTCTCTCCTCTTACTACGAGCACGTCTCTTTCTGACTGACATCTTTTGAGCTCGAACCTCAGCATGACATAGTTGTTTCCAAGCTACTCTGTTTAGCGGGGAGTAAATCAAGTGCCACCTACAACGGGTATCAGTATCTCTTGTACTGTATATGGTCAGTTTTTGCAACTTGTAGATTGCATATTGGAGGTGATGATGTGAGCAGACTACGTTGCATATTAAACGTGATGGTGTGAACAGATTGTATTGCATATTGGAGGTGATGATGAGAACAGACTGAATTGCATATTGGAGGCGATCATGTGAACAGACTACATTGCATATTAAAGGTGATGTTGTGATCAGACTGCATTGCATGTTGAAGGTGATGATGTGAACAGACTGCATTGCGTATTGGAGGCGATCATGTGAACAGACTACATTGCATATTAAAGGTGATGTTGTGATCAGACTGCATTGCATGTTGCAGGTGATGATGTGAGCAGACTACACTGCATATTGAAGGTCAAGCTCTGAGCAGACGGCATTCAACATTGAAGGTCTGACTTGCATTTGTTGATGTAAACTGACTTACATTGCAGATGGTGATGTAAACAAACCTCACTCTAGATAGTGACATAATCATACCTTGCAGAAGGTGACTTGAATAGTGTAGTGTTGTGCAGATTAATACGATCGAGGATTGCAACTAGTATTTCGTAATTATGTAACGCCTGTATGATTGTGAAATAGTCCTTAACAAAAACCTAGAACTTTCCTGTAAATTCGTCTTTTTCTACCTTGCAATTGAGAATATATCTCTGTCAGAAGTATACAATTCGTTTTCCTTCTACTCAATACTACAAATTGGCGACGAGGATGACTACTCCTGCTACAAGTCATTTGATGGTTCCTACCAGTACTACTGTTAACAAGCCAAGTCCTTTTGATGGGGTCATGGATGTTCAGGTATGGCTAAAACATTTTAGCATATTTTTACGTTTGACCAATCGCTCAGAGGACAAGAGGGCTGATACTCTGTTGTCATTTTTAACTATGGACGTTTTCGATGCTGCTCTTCATACCCTGTCGGAAAATGATCTGACTAGCTTTGATGTACTGCAAGCCTGTCTTCGTCAAAGGTATGGCCATATTGACCAACATTCCCTTCGGCGTGAATTTTTGGGTGGTAGGCAATCCAGTACTCGTTATGAGGAGTGCTCGACACCTCGGTTCCCTTCTAGCAACTGCCTTTTCTATAGGGAGTCTACTTGATTTTATTGAAGAACTTTTAGTTGCCAAGTTTGTTCAAGGTGTGGCATCTGATCGTGTCCGTGAAGAGTTGGCTATAGGTCAACCACCTTCTCTAACCGATGCTGTTGCTATGGCCAATGCCTTAGCTTCGTCTGCGAGTTCCAGTTCATCTGTCCTGGCTATTGGTTCTACTCCCGCCCCTCAACACGACCGTCCGCTAGTAAACTTTGATACCGTTGTGGGTCCAAAGACCACCTTGCTAATGACCCATTGTGTAAAGCCGTAAATATAGTATGTTGTAATTGCAACACAAAAGGACACCTCTATAAGTTGTGTAAAAAGAAGGCCGGTGTCGCCACTCCTGGTACTACTTCTCGTCCTCAAGCAGTGGAAATTCGCACCGTTTTAATTAATTCTGATCATTCTGGCCAATTTGAAGTTAGCTAGTCTGTAGCCGATCATCTCGTAAATTTTCTGCTTGACAAGGGTACTTCTGTCTCCTTAATGGATAAATCGTTGTATGACACTTACTTTATCGAGTTTCCCTTAGTTTCATGTGATGTGCTCCTCACCAGTTACTCGGTACCAAGATTCCCGTTTTTTGTAAATGTCTCTTACCTGTTGCTTATGACGATGCCAGCACCGACTGCGCTTTTTATATCACAACTGGACAATCCTTGCTGGGTTGTGGCCTCATTCAACAACTTCGCATCAATCTGATGCTTGTTAACATTGTCCATTGTCCATCTTTAAGCCCACTTGCCCGTTTTCCGTCCTTAACTGGGAATATCAAGCCTCTCGCTGGTTGTGTTCATAGCCCATTGCTAAAAAACGATGCAAAACCTATCATCGAACAACTACATCGTCTTCCGTTAAGTGTTCAAGATGAAGTTGGAGCCGAAATTCAATGGATGCTTGACGATGATATTATTGAACCCGTCAATGCTTCACCATGGGTGTCACCTATCGTTGTTGCTCGACGCAAAAATGGGAACATCCGTGTATGTGTTGACCTCCGAAAGGTTAACAAATCTATCATTGTGGACCAACATTCCTTACCAAGGACAGAGGAATTATTTGCCAAATTGCATTCGGCAAAAGTGTTTTCCACTTTGGATCTGAAATCTGCTTACCGTCTACTAGATCTCTCTGCACCAGGCCATGAATTGACGACCTTTATCACGGATGTGGGTATGTTTCGCTACAAGCGCCTCCCGTATGGTTTAGCGTCCGGCCCTAGCGCCTTTATGAAAGTAATGGACCATATTTTTAAGAGTTTATCAGGTGTCATTTGTTATTTAGATGATTTGCTCATTTTTAGTAGTAATAAGCGTCATCATGACGAAAATCTTAGAGCAGTACTTACTCGTTTAGTTGAGCATAATGTCACCCTTAACAAATAAGTGTATGTTTTACCATGATAGTTTAGATTTTCCTGGTAGGCATATTTCTTCGTCGGGTAGCCGCCCCACTTCCACCCATCTTACTGCTATCAAGGATGCTCCTCCTCCTTCCGATGTTAGTCAGTTACGATCCTTTTTGGGGTTAGCCCAATTTTACCATACCCATGTACCGGATTTTGCTAAGCTTGCT
>JANTCA010000838.1:0-12417 GCA_024741275.1 Chironex yamaguchii
TAGACAGATAGATAGACAGATAGATAGATAGATAGATAGATAGATAGATAGATAGATAGATAGATAGATAGATAGATTGATAGATAGATTAATAGATAGATAGATAGATAGATAGATAGATAGATAGATAGATAGATAGATAGATAGATAGACAAAGCTATATATGGTCCTTTGCTTTTCAAGTGTTAAGCGACTGTTTGTCATTGTAACAAGGATGCTAAAATATTTCGCATCCTTTAAAGTTCGGGTGTGAGCTAGGATCGTCATACTTAATGAAGATTTCTTTGTTTTATCATTGTAGAGTGGATGCTAATCTTTCTATGTCATTATGCTTGGTTGGAAATGCTCTAAGTGTTACTTTCATTCCAGTGCTGCATCGTTTTTCTGGAATGCTATTCTTTGTATTAACCTATGGACTTTTTCTGGGAATACCTGATACACTGTCAAATGTTATGCTGGTAAAAATCTTTGGCAAAGAGGTAATAACTACTTTATTTGGAATCTTCTTCAAAGCGGGGTTTGTCGGTGGGAGGAATCTTTATGCTTGATTATTCCAGGAGTTATTTTAACTTATAAACAAATAAGTTGAGTGTTATATTAAACGAAGTACGATTGTACGTTGTAGAAATCAATTGAGAATGCTTATTTACTAAAAATGCTTCTGTCTTAAGAAAGTACACAAGTCAATCAGCACAAATTGAAGCAGGTAACAGCAGAGTTGACTCAGAATTAATAAAGTCCAAATTTTTTGCTGAGATTTTTAGCCGAAAGACTAAATAAAAGCCAATTTGTTTCTCTCAGGGTTCCCTTTATTCTCAGTTGGTCGAATAGCACAACTTTAATTAGGATACTTAATAAACAGTCTATATGACTACCCTCTATCATCCTGATACCCAGTCTTTGCAAAGCTCAAATTCCGGTTATTGAATGCAACTAATCCCTGTAGCTTGTCAACACGTAGGTCCTCTCAAAAGGAGACAGCTTTCTACATTTGCAATTTTTGTGCGTCTAAGTGCAAATGCATATTAGCTTAAGTGATCATGGTATTTGATGATCTTCTTTCAAATACGATGTACTCACTTAATCTGAGCTTCTTCTGACTCCCTCTGCAGCTCTTTTCATCTTATTTTCGAATTTGTACTAGGTTTTCTAAGCTTTCTGTTAGTACTTAGCATATAGGTAGCTGTAATGGTTTCTAAATTGAGTTGAAATTGAAATGAAACATCTTATAGAGCAACGTAAGATACATATTGACACGATTTAAAACAAGGGTTCTAAGATTACTGTTAATAACTAATCTGGGGTGAACTTATATTTATCTAGATGTGTTACGCATTTCAAATTATTCAGAACAAAAGATGAGTGATTTTTGGTAGTAGATTTGTATGTTCCTTTACAAATATTAGACACTTTCCAAATACCGGTTTGATGGAGTCTAGTACCCCAAGTCAATATACGACTGTCATCGTCTGCCATATATGTTACCACTTAAAGTGTAGTAACTATAGCAATGATTAATTATTTTCTTGTCTTTTTTGCAGGTGGCTCCATATATGCAAGGAGTACACTTTTTCTATGGCTTTGGTGCTTTCATAAGTCCCTTGATAGCTCGACCATTTCTGCGCCCAGCTTGTACATATTATGTGAATACAACTCGTTTCACAACCATAGGAAACTTCACTCCAAACACAACATATGATAATTCCTCTGGCTTATGGACATATAACACCATAGAAGAAATTGAAGATACAACTAGTGATATATGTTATGCATACTGGGTTATATCGATCAGTCATGTAAGTGTTTCATTTTCATTACTGTGGGTAATTTGGAGAAATTGAAGATACAACTAGTGATATATGTTATGCTTATTGGGTTATATCCCTCAATCATGTAACTGTTTCTATTTTCATAACAGTTGGCAAATTCAAGAAATTGAAGATACGGAAGAAAAGGTGTCAGGAAAGTTCATGCTTCCACGCCCACTCCTGTCTCCTATGTGGGGCTCTATTTATAAATTGCATTTTTTACCAGCAAATATTTACGTATATGGACCAAGAGGCTTTAATATTTGCATAAAGCCAAATGGTTTAACACAACCCAGAATGAAAAGCACGTAAAAACAAAGAGAGACGGGAGCTTAGCTGAAGAGAAAGGTTTATGCAAACACTTCCCATAAATTGTATTGCTTTCTGGTGCAAAACTCGTAGTTTACGTATTCCAAAGATGAGGGGACGAATAAGCCCATCTTCTTCTCGGTCAGAACTCAATTTGTTGCATAATACCATCATTTTTGCCAAATAAAGCAACATGCACCGTAGGGATACAAATTAATTGTTATTTGAACACGAATAGTAAAAAAGCAAAACTTCGTTTTAACAGAAAAGAATTTAAAAAGAATTTGCAAACGTATTACATATGACAACATTTTTCTAGTGGAGAGTCCGCAATATACTAAGCATTTTGCATCAAGCGGTAATGAAGCCTCTAAACCATCACAAAAAGTTATTCATTTATACCTAAGAAATCAGAAAAGTGTCGAACGCAACGTTTAAAGGGAAAGATATACTAACTCGCTTGACATAAACTAAGATACTTTGAACATACATTTGAGCATTTGAAACATTTGACCATACTTTTGGCAAACAAGAACAAGTCATGGTGAAAAGTGAATTAAATTTCACAAGCTTTTGAGCTTTCAATTTCTTGTATTCTGCAAAAAAGGTGAATCAACATGATTTTAACTATATTTCTAAGTATACAGTAATCATATTACAGTAGTGTTCAAAAAGAAAAATTCTCAGTGAAAGAAAGTATAAATACCTAGGTCTAACAACGAAGAACAAATGCCTTTGATGATGAATAACTGCTACCAAACTTAGATATATTACCACTTTTTAACATAAACAATCCTTTTACATAATAAGGTCGATAAGTAAGATAGACAACGAAATGGGTTTTCGACAAGATCAATTATTTGAAACTCAAACAGTTCATTACGTTGCTATGTATGAATAAAGAGTTTATAAAATGAGTTCTTGCTACATCCATGGAGATATAATTCGATCACTTACCAGCAATTAAACAATTTGCACCCTTTTGGTACCGTCAGAACTTTATTCATGCAGGAGGTCCTTGGTTACAGGAGTTCATACAGTAATAAACCTACCAAGTATTAAGGTACTTACCTGTTTATGATTATACGACAACCACGGACGAGTTTACGACAAGCATTCAGTTATGTAAGACAGTTAACTTTCCACACTCAGCAGAGTTAGATCCTTTAAATTACCATAAAATAATAAAGGAAAACGATCTCAGCTTCGAATATTTCATACGCAAATTAATCATCATCATAATAAAAGCACTTACATTGTCCGATAATTCCACAGGGTTCAGAGGCGTTAAACCACGAGGGAAAATATAACAAAAGTATAATGCAGACAAGAATTACTTGTAGTTTTCCTCTCGAGAGATCAAATGGAGCTCAATTTGCTTGTTGTATCTCATTACTTGCTGTTACGTCAAGTACTTTAAATATGAAAAACAATTATTCCCGATGTCAAGGATAGGTGAAAAGCTAGTTCAACTTGACAATAACTCGTTCCATAAAAATTTAACAAATAAAGAGGTATAATGACAATTAATTTCCTTGCAAAAGTTTGAAGGAAAATCCTGTTGAAGAAGAAGGAAAATACGTTAAGATCCCAAAAGCTTTTATGGAAGAGATTGTATAATAACTCTTGAGGACCTTCTGAGGGGAATTGAAATGCAAGTACGAGAAAGGGCTAGCAAGTACGATAAAGGGCTAGCAAGTACGATAAAGGGCTAGCAGTTACGATAAAGGGCTAGCAAGTACGATAAAGGGCTAGCAGGTACGATAAAGGGCTACCAAGTGCGATAAAGGGCTAGCAAGTACAATAAAGGGCTAGTAAGTACGATAAAGGGCTAGCAGGTACGATAAAGGGCTAGCAGGTACGATAAAGGGCTAGCAAGTACGATAAAGGGCTAGCAGGTACGATAAAGGGCTACCAAGTGCGATAAAGGGCTAGCAAGTACAATAAAGGGCTAGTAAGTACGATAAAGGGCTACCAAGTACAATAAAGGGCTAGTAAGTACGATAAAGGGCTAGCAGGTACGATAAAGGGCTAGCAAGTACGATAAAGAGCTAGCAAGTACGATAAAGAGCTAGCAAATACGATAAAGGGCTAGCAAATACGATAAAGGGCTAGCAAGTACGATAAAGGACTAGCAAGTACGATAAAGAGCTAGCAAGTACGATAAAGGGCTAGCAGGTACGATAAAAGGCTAGCAAGTACGACAAAGGGCTAGCAAGTACGAGAAGGGGCTAGCAAGTACGATAAAGGGCCAACATAAACTTCAAGTTCTGGAGTATCAGAAAGGGAGTAGAAAAGTAAAAACCACACGAAAGACAGAATATGTCTTACTTAACACACACATTAGTAGCTACCCTGATTTGATCAGATTTGAATATTTTCAAAAATCTCTCTTTGTATTGTAGGTTCCTGTTGTCTTTGGTTTATCATGGTTGTATTTTCGAAAAAGACTTGAAGTGGCCCAGGGAAATATTCGAGGCTCCATTGTTAATCTGTATGATGGAATAGATCCACCACAAACAACGACAGAAGAGGAATCAGGTAAAACATACGGAACGCTTAGTTATAGTTTTAATTTGAAACTAAGAAGAAGTCAGACACCACCACCATATGTAAAGGTAGCTAATTCAACTATAATGTCCAGACTGTGATTGAAATTTATGCCATAGTCTAATCCATTGGGTATATAGTCAGTTCCTACGTATCAAGGGCTTTACGTGGAAATTTCTCTATAAACGGTTTCGATTATTGTGGCCAAACCAACCAACAGACGAACAAACGAATAACACAAAAAAACTAAAACAAATAAATTCCTTGGTTGAGGTTACTATAGCCAAATATATCCGAAGTGGTTCTTGTTCCATTTAATCAGATATTTCTTCACTCCATCGTATTGTGATTTCTCTGTGTACTAAAATTTTAAATACAAGCGTATGTTAACATATGTCTAGGATTTGACAAATATATTTTGATTCAGAGACAAAATTAGTGAGTGAAAAATCCATGACATATCACTACTGACTGAGACTTAAGAGGAAAATCTCCTGCTAACTTCATCATTTTGAGTTGATCAATATACCCAAGTATCTTTCAAATATCAAGTTGAATGAATGGTGCATATCATATGGCATAGAAAAGGATATCCACAATAAGTGTGGCTCTTCAGCTCAAAAGTTAAGTACAAGCCAACTTTACAACATTAATGTAATTACATAAAACAAAAAGAATATTACAAAGTCAAATTCAAGGAGTTAAAACGTTTTTGGTCACTATCAAGATATCCAATGACGATACTGACTAATTTTCCAAAAAAACTTTTCTCTTTCTACCTCCATCGTACTTGCCTTTGTTTCTTTCTTTCTTTCCTTCTTTCTTTCTTTCTTTCTTTCTTTCTTTCTTTCTTTCAGCTATCTATCTATCTATCTATCTATCTATCTATCTGTCTATCGATCGATCGATCGATCTCTGTCGTTCTCTCCCTGTTCTCTCTAAGACTTTTTCCTCGCATAATATCTATCATGACTTCCACTGCCTCCTTTTTTGGACAGTGTCGAAACGTCTTGTAAAGATCAATTCGTTCACCTTTTCGTTGCTGTCAACAAATTTAAACCTCTGACTCGCAAGCAAATCTTTTTCAAACGAACTATTTTCATTGTTACTGTCATAAAGATGTTTAGGGGCATCCTGATAACGATAATCGCCTACCTCATTATGTTTCTTTAATTAAACTGCTTTGCTTTCTGTTTGTCTTGTTTCAGCTGCAAATGCTTTATTTGGAGGCAATTATTTTTCAAATATTACTTTTCTTGAAAATTAGTTTCTTTAAAAAGGATTCAACGCACCCTTAGATCAAAGCCTTTCCTAACATGACCCATTAGGGAGATAGATAATGACGCATTCATTAGGAAGAGAACAAAACCATTTAATTACCCTGACGTACGTTGGCTTAATAAGGCTTTCTTGCTTCTTTTTAAAGTAGATTATTTGCTACGAAGTCATTTGTAAGCTACTGTTTCTGTGAAGATTATATTTTCTGTTAAATAACAACCATTGTAGATCAGTCTTAGAACCATATATTCATTAACATAATCATTCTTGCAAACAACAAAATTACAATTTATTTTCATTTACAGGATCGACTCTGGATCTTCTTCCTTACGAACCCGAGGCAACATTTTGGGAAAAAGTTAGAAAAAATAAGAAATCAAGATTATTTGCAGTCACTTCATTGTGTTCATTAATTATTTACCTTTACGAGGGATTGATGGTAAGGGCCTTCAATTTCTCCAAATGATCATATTATCGTTATTAAAAATGGTAAGCATAAAAGTTCTAAACATTCTAGCCTTCATCGATTTGGTTCAATACATAAATAAAGATGCTTACAATGTTTTTAGTTCAAAGCTTGGTCTGGCGTAACAGGCCCTGTTGAAAAAAATTATCTTTAGATTGTCGCAAGTGAAGGAAAAGATAAATTTATCTACAGGGAAAATATTGCTGACCGTTAATCAAAATTGTTCTGCAGGTAGAACGTGCTAGCATCAGAGTAAACAAAGTAACCCTTTACCACATGATATTAGTCATACAGTGGATGCAGTCATTCAGCTCAAGGTATGATCAAGTAACAAAGGAAGAAAGCAAAATTATCACAGATTTTACTCTCGTGACTTTGACACTGTCCCAATGACTCCGATCCAAAACATGACTTATATCAAATATAGATGTACCTGAGTACTAGAAGAATGACGCTTCTAAAAACGGAAAACATTGCCTTGCCACATACATGAGTGGTGTTGACTAAAGAAATGACCTTCCCACATAGTCGGAAGGCAATTGCTGAAAACATTACTTTCCCGTATATGCAGATGGTATTGACTGAAGACATTATCTTCACTCAAACGTGGATTGTAGAGACTGTAGATATTACTTTCCCCCATACACGGGTGGTATTGACTGAAGACATTATCTTCCCTCAAACTCGGATGGTAGTGACTGAAGACATTACTTTCCCACATACACGGGTGGTATTGACTGAAGAAACTACTTTTGCACATACATGGGTGGTATTGACTGAAGACATTACTTTCCCACATACTCGGTTGGTATTGACTGAAGAAACTACTTTTGCACGTACACAGGTGGTATTGACTGAAGACATTAATTTCCCACATACACGGGTGGTATTGACTGAAGACACTACTTTTGCACGTACACAGGTGGTATTGACTGAAGACATTACTTTTGCACGTATACGGGTGGTATTGACTGAAGACATTACTTTCTCACATACACGGGTGGTAAAAATCATCAAATCAAGTACAAGTGAATCGAAGTTGCATTGGAAATTTGTCGGGTTATAAATGTTTGCAGTAACATATGTATACATAACATATAACTTTTATTTATATACATTATGATTGTGCATTTTATTTAATATTTCATGCTACGTGGCTCCAAATACTTAATCTCTTATCATCGCACAAAGAAAAGAAGATTTAAGCATATAAATCATTGAAATAAAACTCCTAACGCTCACTGGCTGAACTGGGATTTAAACTGGAGTTTGTCAATTAAAGAATATCATCATAAAAGCTATTTTTAACAATGAATAAAAGGAAATCGCATCAAGAATGAGTAAATTTGCAAGCAAATTAATACGATATGGCCGTACAAAATCAGAAGTAATTATACACAGACGTATGAATTACTCAAATAGCTAACACTCACCAATAGTATACAAAATTCATACATGACTCAAAAAATGCACTATTCTTTGACTTGTCAATTTTACCTTCGTTAGAATACCATTTTCCACATCTAATGTATACGTACACACACACGTATATATATACATATAATATATATACAAATATTTATACATATATATAATGTACGTAACCACAATTTGATTTATAATGTGATAAGAAGAAAGAATGCTTTGAACAATTTAAGTTTTTTTAATTATTTATAGTAATTAATTAATGCATGGCTACCATATTGATTGACTCTAAAATTTCTTATTGTTTTAAATTTGGTCTTTAATAATAATCAATATTTTTTCAGGCAATGTTTGGTGGTTATATTTATGCTTATGCTGTCAAAAGTGGTCATTTAACACTAACTTCGGATCAAGGGGCATATTTAACATCATTCTATTGGGTATGTTGCATTTATACCTGCACCGTGGCACGTATGTCTGCATTTATCTCCCTTTATTGTCTCCCTGTCTCTCTGTTAGCAAAATAACCAAAAAAGTTTTAAGAGTATTTTTCTTGAAGGGTATGTTACAAAGAGAAAAACGTTAGCTCTTGGTGATGGTCCAACATATTTTTATGACCTCACTTTTATATTATGTATAACCCAATTATTAGGGAACTCCAATGACGAAATCCTTCAGTGCTGTATTTGATAATAAACTTCATAATAAAACAAAACTATTGTGAAAATCTTTACAGGTAAAACGTTGCTGGTAAGCTCATATATCAGAAAGCTGGATCCCGTCTGAATCCAGTGCATTGGCGGAGGCCAGTACTTTTCTGGTATTATTATCCGAAGGCATACACAGTGATACCTGGAGTGGTCCAAAAAAGTAAATGCGAGGATATAGCTGTGACGACACCCACAAACTATAGATGGGAATTTGAAAAGGGTTTCTGTGACAATCCAATTGACAATGTTTTGCAGAGGTGGCTGCTCGGATCCCCATTGCTCCCATGGATACTTCTTTGTTCTCAGGAATTATAGATTGAGAGATCAGGTGGAAAATGCAGACTTATTAAAAACATGAAAATGATGATCACAACAAACAACATTTCACAACTACAAAGCAGACACGTCTCTGGTTGGTGATTCCATTCATTTATGAGATAAGAAAAATATAATTCACAGATAAATCCATTAAGTCCATTACATGAACTTGTGACTCTTACAACACAATTCTACTAGGACGCTTTGAGACTACCTTATCTCATCTTCATCTAATGAAACAGAAAATTCACTATCTTTAGTATTAGAGACAGTTTATTGAGGTATTCATGTTAACAGAAGTTTTTTTAGTGGGAATAAAAGGCTTCTTATGAAATGCTATGAAAAATACGTAAGGACAATGGAATTATAAACATACCAAGTACAATCAAAACAAAGCCCCTAAAATGCAAAACAACATAAAATCTAGTGACATTAGAATACGTATGGAAGAGTTGGTTAAGTGTGGGGTGCTCGTTAAGAATAAGAAGACTTTGATGTATTAATAAATCAAGCTTATAGTTGGTTTTATCAACAATTCATATCTGAAATCTTTTTTATCTTATGCAGGGTTTTTTCTCTGTTGGACGCTTCCTATGCATTCCTATAGCCTTCTTTATAACTCCAAAATCAATGCTTATGGGCAATGTAGTAAGTATGAAGTACCTTTCTTGCAAGCATTAATGCTATCAACATACATTGTACTTAATTTTTGATAATGTGTTAAATGGTAGCTTATACGTTCGGTGCACATTTATATACCTTTCTATGTTTATATTTAGTCCATGTATAATTGTTTATCTATTTCTTCTGATTCTTACATTTGCTTATTTGCTTTGCAATACTTCCTTGTCTCAAGTATATCTGAAATGGTATTTTGAGTTGTCAGCGTATGAGGATTCCATTACTGAATCATTTTTACGGTCAGATGGCCACTAATGAGCGAAGAGCTACAAATAATCATTTAGCATAAAACAGAGTGATTACAAGTGATTAAAAATAATGGTTAGTTAAATTCAAAACTTGAGAGATCAAGTGTAAGAGAGATCATTCACAATGCAAATAGTTTGCAGTTTTGAAGTCCTATAAGTGAATCAATCCGATCAATAGTTTTTAGAGCTGATATGTCTTATAACATTTATTAATGTAAGAAATTCACATTGGGAATTATGATGTTTTGAGTGTAGATGTAAAATGGTGGATACATAAATACAGAATCATCATATATAAACCTAAAGACATGTATATATATATAGATTTACATATATGTAATTATATGTATACATAACATATGCAGAATAGAATCAATATGATTGCATTGAGGCAGAGAATCAAATGTAGGTAACACTTCATACCAAAACCATGACATACGTTTCCTTATTTGATGAAAGAAGTTGAGGGTTGGAACGAAATGCGGCAATATCGGTCCATCTATTTAAGGTTTTATCTTGGGTTTATGTATCAGATACGAAATCCTTAATTATAAATATATTATGTGTTCTGTTACCAACATGGCATCAATTCTAATAAGTGACATGGTATCATTGATGCCATATCTATTACACTTTAAAATAAATTCTCAAAATTCTTTGCAGATTGGATGCTTTTTGTCAGCCTTTGTTATTGCCGCTGGAAATTCAAATTCTAATGCATTGTGGGTTGGAACCTGCGGACTAGGACTGTTTTTGAGCAGTGCAGGACCAACTATTATTTCAATGGCTGAACAATATGTGGAACTGACAGGTAAGGAGAAAACAAAAACATCACGTACACGTGTACATGTGTCTGATTGATTGCATACTGCTAAAAAACTCTTAATTGCATAAGTTTAAATCGTGATAATATACGATTTGTAGCTAATTCATTTAACTTACAATTGAAAACAAATGCGTTAAGTATTGGTCATTCTGTCGTGGTCTCTGAAGGGGTGTCCGGATATTGGCAAACTGTTGATGTCTCACTTAGGGAACGGTCCTGAAATGTCGTCCATACTCATAGTACATGAAAAGATTCAGATAAATAGATCAATAGTATAGATACAGCTACAAAAACATTGTTAAATAATTGTTCTCTCGAAACAGTATCTACAAAAACTGATTTATTTTTTATTTGTCTTGAAGCACAAACAACAAGCACGCTGGTCGTCATGTCAGCCCTTGGAGAATTAACTATGCCAGTTATGGTGGGTCAGGTAAGATAAATAAGTTGTTGCGAAGGTCAACAAATCCACAATAAAATATACAATACTTTTAGTTCAGACGAACTAATAAGAAATATATACATATATATAGTGTAGTAATCTATATATGTATACATTATAGATTACCACGCTAAATACATATATATATATATATATACATTCATACAGTTCAATAGACGGAAATCCAAATCAAAAACTCCAGAAGCTTGTTTCGTGAGCTTCTTTTTCACTCGTCAGGATGTGATCAATTCACAAGGTAGATGTTGTGTTATATAACATTCACGTAGAGACAGTTGATCTGATTAATATACAGTATACTCCCGATAACTGGGACCCCGGATAACTGCGACTCCCGCTAAGTGGGACCACTTTTCCATTGCTTTTCAAAGTTCTCGTACTCCTTTGTACACTTTTCTCAACATAAGTGGGCCCCCGTTAAATGGGACTCCAGCTACGTGGGACCACATTTTAGGGACCGCGCAGCAAAATCACTCCGTTTAACTGGGACTGTGCTGAAATTTGAATTTTTTCAAAATCAGACGTTGATTTGCTGCAATTCGAATTTCACCAGGAATTGAAACGTTTTAGCTTCTTTTTTGAAAGTGACAAGTTATATTTTGCGAGAAATGGGATTGGGGGATAATTTTGACGAAGAAGAGGACGTTGACGATGATGATGAAGCGGTAATTGATGAAGTTACAACTAAGCCGAATCCGAGTGATGTCCGTGAAGCGATTGATTTTTTGCATCACTACTTTCTGTTCACTGACAAGGAGATCTTAAAAGGACTAACAGCCAAATATTCTGAGGTGCTAGAACATAAAATCTTGTATTCATTCACGCATAACAAGTTATTTTAAGTAAACTTCTAAGTTAAAAAAGAGAGATTTTTCTTTTTGTCAAAGGCCATGTTACGTCTGTAATAAGTCAACTCTGAACACAGAGTATGTCAAAGGTATATAAGTCCTTGGTATTACGGGACGAAACCCAGCGGTGGGTAAGGGGAAATTCATTAATATTTCTCCTTTTCTATACTGTTCATTATATATCCCTTCCCTTTCCAAAGTACTCTTTTTTGCTTCCTTTTTTCCAGGCTTTTGAACAGATTGGGCCTGGAATAGTTCCTGCAATGACTTTTGTTGTAGCACTTATGGGACTAATCATCTTTGGTGTCCTTCTTACACTGGATAATGATGTTGCATATGAGCATGGTAAGTATATCTATATATACTTTGTGTAAATCTATCTCTATCTATATCTACGAATATATCTATCAATCCATCCATCCATCTATCTATCTATCTATCTATCTATCTATCTATCTATCTATCTATCTATCTATCTATCTGTCTATCT
>JANTCA010000840.1:0-15860 GCA_024741275.1 Chironex yamaguchii
ACTAGTATTTAAACTTATAATTGTAATATTGCTGTTAATATGTAACTGATGATGGATAAGGTATATCCGAAACATGTCTTACAAACTTAAAGCAATAGTCGTGTTTATTAAATGTCTTACTAAACTTAAAACAATAGTCGTGTTTAATAATTGTCCTAAATTACTGTCCTTCAAAGGATTTTACATCAAACAAATCAAGACCATTCTGTGGTTTGTGGTTATCATAGCAACGAACCCAACTGGTTCTCATCTTCAAAGCGCGGCTAGTGAACACAACACCAACACAATCTTCAAGCAAACGTATAAAATCTCCTTCAGGCGTCTATTTCGTTGATGCAAAAGGGTCTTTTAGGCGACATTTCTTGGCAAAATATTTAAATCTCAGTATGAGTACTGATCTGTGGGAAGATCGAGATGTCCGCTTTGATATCACACTGTCGTAAGTAGCTTACTTGTTCGACTTTCTTTGTTTCCGCAACATATTCAAGGATCTCTTCGTCCCATGAAGTTACTGCTTGTCAGATTTGGACATGATAATTGATAATGACTTATCTTCGATTTTTGCAATCGTAATCAATGGTTGATCGACACTTTATGATAAATTTGTTTTTAAACAGCTCGTATGTATAAGCTGAATTTGTTTCTTTATTTTCTCTTTCTTTGTTTCCTTTCTTTATAATTGGCTAGTTTTGCTACATGTTTCATATAAATAGGTTGCCATATGCATATACTTTCCTTTCAGACGTTTCATACTCTGAGGAGTGTCAGATGAAAAAAGCTTTTAAGTATGATTTTAGCGCAATGTCGCAAATTTTCAAGGCGATTTTCAAGTTTTGTACCACAAAAAGATTGTTCATAGTTACTTTGTTCTGTAAGTCTAAATCCACTTGCCATGCCAAAGGGAGTATTCCTTGACATTGTAATGGAAGTATAAAATAACGTTAATGCTATGCGCTAGGCTAGTTAGGAAGTCGGATTTGTTGTTGCTGCTGATACCGATCCTGTCCTGGACTTGTGCTGGGATGCATTAATAACACAGTAAGCTAGATGTACTTCGAGGTAACTGTGAACATGTAAAACATTGCACCATTGCTGCTAGTTTCATGTCCTTTTTTATTATTATCATTTGTAAACCTGGAACACAAAAGAACCATTAATGATTTCTGTCAAGTTTTTCTCTTTTGTATTATGTTGTAGAATTAGCATATGCACTGCTATGTTTCTGCTTCCATTTCCATTTTTTTAATTAAAATTACACCTGTACTGTATTCTGACTTTCTTGGGTGTGATTTAAAAATGGCTGGAAACAGAAGCATAAATCAAGGTTAGACAACGGAAGTTGTTAGTTTGAATCTCTGCTACAAATGTTATGGGCCTGGACTAGTGGAATTTGGATTCATTAAATGAGTGGAATTCAGGAGAATTAAATTTTGGATTGTATTTTGAAATTTGAGTCAGCAACCTTAATTGTGGAGCACTTTTCAAAAATGGTGATGGAAGTGATTCTTCCCTTTCAAAAGTACGACCTGATAAATTTGATAGAGAACACTGACAGGCCTGGAAAATAAAAGCTCTTGCCTTGTTTTGACTGGATGGAATACTTCAGTTGTTATTTGAGTTGATGTTTTGCCAGATCTATTCGTTGTTAGAAACGGAATAACACAGACTCAGATTACAGATCATGACAAAGAGAGAGAGCTGAGTGGCTCAAGATTCTTGGCTCTTGAGCCATCAGGCATTAGATTCTTTAACTCTTGAAAATAACCAGTTTTCACTTATTATGGGTGCCACTACTACACTAGATGCTTGGGCATGTTTGACGGAAAAATATGAACACCCACAAGATAGGTATTACTGGAGAGGAGGTATCATGATTGTCATTAATTAGAAGGTGGCAATATCGAGGAACACATTTGTAAATGTAAAGTTTTAGTAGAGGAATTAGCTTTGAATGGACACCCTGTAGATGAAACACAACAGGCTATGGAGCTTTTGTTAATCCTTTGTACTTCTTTTGAGAGTCTCATTGACAGTCTTAATATTCCTGTAGGCAATTTGACTTTACAAACTGTTTTTGATGCATTATTGTTGTGGGGATGACATGAAATAGAGGCAGTTGGTCATTTGGATAAATCAAGTTCAGGAAAAGGGCTTTCTTACGCAAAAGTGAAGTCAGGAATTACTTTACAACAGAATAGCCGTTTTGGCTGTGGAAAAAACTGGACATTTTCTTTGTGACTCCCCCAACAAGATTCAGAAATTGAATCAGAATTTTTGTGAAAAGAATTATCATGGATAATTCCGATGTAATTGAGATGGTCAAAGTCATGGAGGATTTTTGGCAGATGGCAAAGAGGTCTTGGGATATGGTGTTGGTGAATTTCTTTGGGAAAACTGATTTGTCGGTAGCATCTTTACATGATGTTTGTTTGTGCCAGGCTTTGCGCAAAATTTATTGTCAGTAAAGCGCAGAGCTGAAAAGGGACATTCAGTTGTCTTTCACAAGAAGAGAGTTGATGTTCACAATCAACAGAAAATATATTAGCTGCTGGAGAAATTTGTAGCAGTTCTGATTGTTTGCTTTGTGAATTACTTTGAAAACCAGTGCAATTAGAGCAGGTTGCTGCAAATGTTGCTCAAGAAAAGTGCTCAGAAGCTTGCACATGGCATGAATGCTTAGCGCATATGAGTTTACAAAATTTGAAAGAAATGGCGCAAAAGTGTTTGATTGGTGATTTGAATATTTCCAATGTCAAGGTTGATGAATTTTTTTGTGAAGATTGCTTGGTAAGAAAGAAAACTTGACTGGCTTTTCCTAAAAGAAGATACACATCAACTAATATTCTGGAAGTCATTAATTTGGATGTGTGTGAGTTGTCTAAATTATCGAATACTGATTCTCATTACTCAATTACTTTCACTGATTATTTTTCTCACTATACAGCTGTTTATTTTTTGAAAAATAAATCAGCATTGGTGAAATTTAAATAATTTTACAAGTTGGCAGAGCGAGTTTTCGGAAAACAGCTGAAGATTGTGAGATGTGATAATGGAAGAGAATATATTAGTTTGTTATTTTAAGATGCACTCGAGAACCAACAAACAACCATCTCTGTAGGTGGCAGGAGGATCTGCAATCTCCAGTTTGCTAATGTCATTGAGTGAACTACAGGAGCTGACTACATGACTGGCTGATAGTGCTGCATGTTATGGTATGAAAGTAAGCACAAAGAAAAGCAAGGTGATGGTCAACAGCAACAATTATGTCCACGCTAGCATCAATATGAATGGAGGACAACTAGAAGAAGTCTGTAAATTTAAGTACCTTGGTGCCACTTTGACAAGGGACAGCAGCAGTAGTGATGAGATAAGAATGCACATTGCAATGGCAGCATCAGCAATAGCAATACTTGACTCCATATGGAAATCGAACAACATCAGCTTCCAGACTAAGTTCAGGCTCTACAGCTCACTGGTCTTTCAGTGTTCCTCTACAGTTGTGAAAGCTGGACAATGCTAAAGAGGGATGAAAATAGAATTCAAGCCTTCGAGAGCAAATCTCATTGTCAACTCCTAGGCATAACATACAGACAGCGCAGGGCCAATGAGTATGAAAACTGCAAAATGAAGCTGCTAGTTGGTCATTTTGAACCACTGCTGTCAACAGTAAGAATAAGGAAACTAACCTAATATGGACATACCACACGGCATGACACCATGGCAAAAATCATCTTGCAAGGCATGGTAGAAGGTGGCTGTAGGCAAGGCAGGCCCAGGACAATATGGGAAAGCATCATCAGACAGTGGACAGACCTGAGGCCCCAAGCTGTCCTGGATGCAACACAGGACCGCAGTAAGTGGAAGAAGATTTCGGTATCAGCATCCCACTGTATCCCCCCTGCAACTCAACAAGAGTCATGGGACTGATGATGATGATGATGATGATGATGATGATGATGATGATGATGATGATGATGATGACCAGGTAGTTTTGGGGGTAGAAGCAGTGAACACTTCATCTTATTTGAAGAATGGAAGTGTTACTTTGACTGTGGCTGGTTTTCTGCTATACAAATTGTTCTGGAAACATAATCGAACTGTATCTTACTGGAAAATTTTTGGCTGTCATGCATTTATTGAGGAATAAAATACAACCTCAAAGACAAAAGATAATTTTCATTGGCTATGAAAAGCATCAAAGCTTATTGGTTTTGGGATCCAGAGAACCAACAAGTCATTATCAGCAGGGATGTGAAGTTCAATGAACATGTGCTTCCCATGTTTGAACTTGGAGTGGAGAGGAATGTTTTAGATTCTTTTTTCAATCCTGTTTTAAATGTGCAGATTTTGCAAGATGTGCAAGAGAATGAGATTGAAGAAGAAGTTGATGAACAGGCTGTAGATACTGGTCCTGCTCATCTTGGCTGTTGATCATGTTGCAATAGAAAGGAATTTGAGTCCCTGTCAAAATTTACACGTTCCTCCTCAGTATAAAATCAGCTAGTAGCGAATGAGTATGATGTAGTGATGGATCAAGCAGACAAAGACTCAGGTTTGGGTGTACATTTTGCAATGACTGTCACAGATTGTGTAGTTTTTGAACCAAAGACCTTGCAAAATGGCAAAAAGCTATGGCTTAAGAATGCAATTCCCTTTTAAACAATGTTTTTGAACTTGTTCAGCCTCCTTCTGATTTGAAACATTTTGTCAACAATAAGTGGGTGTTTGGTCTTAAATGTAATACAGATGATCAGTAGAATGTTATAAAGCTCAACTTGTTGCTCAAGGTTTTTTTACAAGAGCCTGGAATTGACTATGATAAGACATTTGCACCTGTCATTTGCTATAGTTCTATTTGAGTTCTTTTGACCATAGTTAGTTTTCTTGACATGGACGTTCACCAGTTGGATATTCAGATAGCTTTTTTCAATGGGGATATAGATACCGAAATCTATATGAAACAGCCATTGTCTTTTGAGAAGGATTCCAAGGTAAGTTGCAAACATCAAACTAAAGAAAACTTTTGATGGTGGCTCATCGAGGGATAATGTGGATCATGCTGGACATCACATTACTTGGACAAAAGTGGACAAGGATCTGTAAGCAAACTAGACAACAAGCCACCAAAACACAGATGGTCATTACACACAGCCAGAGTCAAGAACAACATGACCATCATGGCCTACAGAATTGATGCATTGTGAGCAAAGAAGGTCAAGAGGAGGACAAAGAATGAGATGAAAGCAAGAATGTATACACCACATGGCAGTGGATAGCCTAAGATAGACAAAGATTGTTTAGCCTCTAGGGAAGGAGTTCCTCATTCAACTGATTAAAATGTTTATTAATTGATTGATTTGTTTTTAACTTTTCAAAATAGAGTAAATTGGAATTTTGTTTGGAAAATCATTTAATAGAGTGAATCTATGATAATACTTATCCTGATTTACTTAGATGATAGTATGTCAACTACTATTTGTATTGATTACTTCATGTTTGTAATAGTTCTCCTCTCCTCCACTTTGCTTGTTTGAAATGAGTCATTCTATAAGATAATAAATCAATAGTTAATTCTGAGTGGAATTACAGATATTTAAGAAATGATTGTTTATGATCATTATGAGTATTTAATAGTTACTGCAATTTTGCAAGGCTGCTGCTATTAACCTTAACAGTTTTGTTGTACTAACTTGTTCCAGAAATAAAAACATTTCACAGTTTTCATAATTAAAATTTTCTACTTACTATCTGTACTACAACTTCACAGTAAACCTTACATTTCTGATCTTTTAGTCACATTCAATTACTTGAATATTCTTATTATCTCTTTTGTACTATTTTAGGCAGATGAAAATGCGACCTGGGGAGGTATGTTCTTTGGCTGTGTTTGAACTGAAATACCTGTTTATGAAATAAGAGCCTAGCCATTTATGCATCATGCATTATAATAGAGGGGTTATAGTCTAGGTAGAACTTGTTAATTTTTATGGGCAACAACATAATGATGTCTTTCAATAATGAGAGTCTTGTTCCCTTGTTCCTTGTTATTAGACCAAACGGCTAATAGAGGTTTGATATAATGTAGACAGAGACATAATAGAATAATAAGGATATTAATACGCAAGAGGCATTAGCTCCTTATTACAATGTAGCCAATATCTTACCCTAACTGGCTCAGATTTATGTGGGACTCAGGGCATCTAATCTACTTTGGATCTGCCAGCTACATCTTTCCTTCAATACTATTTGATGTAATCCAGAACATATTTCATCCCTTGATGGTCCTACTCAATGGCCTTTCAAACCTGTTTCATTATAAAATGGATCCATAGGTTCAAGATGGCTGGATCCATTCTGCTGTAAATGGCATGGTGTTTTACACAAATGCACGTGGACTTCATGTATGTGTGATCCCTGACTCCTAACCTTACGTTATGAAGTAAAGACTTATTAAAATAAATTATTACATTATTTGGAAATACAAATGAAATGAAAGAGGCTCTCTTGTATCAAAATTTGCCACAGATGCTCTGCATGTGATTAACAGGTTTATTTGCTTCATTTCAAGAGTTTTGACACATAACTTATAATGTTGTATTTACCTGGTACATAAGATTAAACATGTACTGTTGCAAGGTTTGGTAACATTTTTGGTTCACATGTCAAACATATGTTTAGTAAAATAGTTATTAGTGTTAAATATTTATGTTGCTGTTCTTTGTAGGTGCTAATTGACAAGCTAGAATCAGTTGAGGATACCAAAGGAAACAATGGAGACAGAGGTATGTTTTCTTTGTTTTATTTTTAGCTTTGTCTATTGTACACATTTTCTTAAATGAAAAACATGCATCATCATGATCATCATTTTCATAAGTATCATTTTTATTGTAAAGTATCGTTATCATTGTTAGCATCACTTTCATTGTCACCTTTTCAATAATCACCATTGCTATCATCCGGACGTGTGAGAGTTATTTGTTTGGCTCTATTGTTCGTGCTTCAAAGTATAAAGGCTAACTCCATTCAGATATTGTCTCAAAGTATTGTACTAGGTGTCTACTTATAGTGCCATTGTGCAATCTTAGCATGTTTGTAAACACATTCTTTGCTTATCTGCCCTTCTACTCCAAGGGCAATATTTTTGTGTTTATTTGGTTCACTTTTAAGCTACATTACCACAATTACATTGTTTTGATGATTTCAGTGTTTGTCTTCACTGTTAGGAAAATATCATCAAAGTACAATATTAATATGGGAGCCTGGTCTGAAAGGTTTTGAAATTTCATGTATCATAGCAATCAACATAAATGGACCTAAAGCCAAATATGTAGCTGGAAACATTGGCTGGGGTGGGCAAACTTGAGCAAGAACAATACCTTTGAAGGAAAGTGTTTTGCAAAAGAAAACTGATGCATAGCAGCAAATGAAGAGTTTGTTTGCAATAAATCATGCATACAAAGTAGCTGTGAGTTACGAATGGAGCAAATTAATGAAAAAATGTTAAAATATCTCTGTCTTGAGTTTTGTCTTTACTTGCCCAATTTGAAAGCAAATATTTTTAAAGAAACTATGATAACGGGAAGCTACAAACTTTTTTATATGGAAACTAGCTAAAGGCCTAATTCCTAATGTCCTTTATTTTTAATGCACACTTTATGTAATTCTTTCAATTCTTTATAAAAATATTCAAAATGAAAAAGTTCATTGAAGGAATTTGTCTTTAGTGTTAGAAGTTCCTCAAATTTTTTGGCCTTCTACATGCAGGTTCCTTGTAAATATGTGTGTAACAGATCTCTCTACACACCATCACTAGCTATTGTGTGACACCAAATCTTTATACATCACACTTGAAAGAGGAATTGAAAATTTGCAAATACTCTGGTTTCCAACTTTGAGCCAAATATAAGGTTTCTTGTAATCTTTGTCAACTCATTAATTTTTATCTTGATTGAAATCCATTTTACTATTGCAAATATTCTTTGGAGTAACTGTAGCTAGAAGAGGCAAATTGTGGTCAAAATTTGCACTTGTGTAGTACTGCCCCTATGTCCCTCCAGCTATGTGGGTGGCTGAAGCCCTGATAAATCTGCTTCGTAGCAAAGCAAATCTCTACTGCCCTTCCAAAAAGTAACATTTCTCCAACATCTTTAACATTGAACCACAGTTTCCAGGTGGTAAACAAGTTTATAGAATCATGTGCACCTTAGTTATGTAGAGCATTGTTTTCAATTGTCTATTATTATTGCAGGGAAAATGATTGTTACAAATTTGAGGGTTATATGGCACTCACAAGCAATGCCAAGAGTGAATTTGTGTAAGATTTCTTACATTTATTTTTTGAGTAATTTTTACTGCAGTGCTAACGTATGTAACCATTAAATACCTCCTGCTTTAATGAGAGTAGTTTAACAATTATATTAGCTATTTTTTTGTTGTATCTGTTGTATATTAGAATTGTTTAACTTCTTTAACCAAAGCCTTATGGGCTGATTATATACAGTCTTGAGTCTTTGTAATAACGGCTGTAACAAATGTCCTGAGATAAGCTTGTGTGACAGGAAAGAACAAAACAGCCAGAAAGTGTTCTCAGGTTGTGCTTCCATTGTGCGATAAATGCCAATCTTTATACCAGCTAAACAGCAAATGAAAGTGAATGGGACTAACATATTTATATTCACAAGTGTTTTTTTCTCAAATTTTATAAAAATATAAATCCAAAAAACTCCCTGCGTCTACTCTGACCTGCTAATTTGTCTATGATCTTAATTCTGATACACTTTAAGAATCCTTCATGGCCTGACTGCTTAAAATGTCTAAAGAAATCTACCTGTGGTACATCTAGCCCCTTTTCAAACTTTTTCCAACATGCTTTATAGTTATTAAAACGCTGCCTAAACTGAGTAAATGTGCTATCTACATACTGTTTATTACACGTGTTACACTCTAGTAGATATACAACCCCTGCTGAATTGCAATCAGAATCAATTTTGTACTGTCTAGCTGTATGTGTCCCTCTGAAACTATTCCCTTCAACAACAGCCACAACACAATAAAAGTTTCTGTTGATTATTCTGCGAAGAAAGTTAATTTTAACTTGTTTTCTGAAGAAGAATCATTCAAAATATAAAAAAGTGTTTATTTCTTGAAGTTTATATATATTTAATAAAGTGTTAATAAAAATGATTGAGTTTTTGACAGATATATGTATATATATGTATTTATAACCCATACAGATACCTGGCTATCATGCGTAATGATGTTGTGGACTGGTACTTGGACATGCAGATCCATTTTGTAATTACGAACTCTTGTTACGTAAATGTTGTAGTTATCTATAGTGGTTTTTTGTTTCCTTGTTGATTGTATATGAGTTTGACTTCGATTTTTTTGTTATTCTTTCTTTTTCAGCAATAGGATACAACTGTGTTATCAGTGTCAATGTCAAAACAGCAGTCTCTGTAAGTAATCTTTTGCATTCTTTGTGTAACCTGCAAATACATTGACTGAACTTTAGTGGTAACTATTTCATGTCAAGTAACAATGACAAAGACTAGCGTGTGCTTGGTGCCCTGACATTGCCCCTGACGAGAATGTGGATGTGGTTCAGTCCGGAAGTCTAATTCGGACTGCAATCAATTGGCCTATTTGAAAATGAAGGAAATTGAATTACGGAATCTGCTGGCCATGGCTAAATAGTATTTGCTACATCCTTCTGGTACAGCCGCCGGTGAGCATGAACTTAAAGTAGCATCAGAAGTAATTGTTGGAAATCGTATTGTTCTTGGGGTGTAGTTTGCGGTTGCTTTGCTATCGTAGTCTGCAATTGCCCGTTTGTGGAGATTTGGACTAGTATGTGCTTAATTCTGGTGATAATTGGCCATCATTGGAGGATGGTGATGATACAAGATGTAATCGTGATGTAAGACTAGTAAGTAACTTGAGGATTGACTGATAGCGCTGTTTCCTTCTTCATTTTATATTGCTTCTTATATTGCTTTGCCTGACTTTTGTATTTACTATGAAATTGCTGTCCTCTATTATTCTACCTTGGTTGATGTGTCAACCGAAAGTACAAACTTTGTCCATACATGAGCATAGTGATACGTCATACTATTATGTGTCTGGTGATACCTTCATGTTCTCTTGAATGTTCTCATACATGGTGGATTTGTTTTGTGGTTGACTATAGTCATTGGGCTTTTAAATGCAGCCACGAGAAGGCAAACTTATGCTGCTAATCATTGTTTTCCTTTCTCTTTTCAAAAGAAACTCAGAGGACAAACAGAAGCATTGTATGTGTTAACCAGATGCAATAACACACGCTTTGAATTTATATTTACAAGCTTGGTAAGATATTTGCTGAGATATTTGATATTTGCTACCTTTATTCTGTTAGAAACAATTGCTTTCGAAAATCTCCACATATGAATAGCCTGTCACTTGCAAATACCTCACAGTGCATTCAGCCCTGCAAATTGTCGAATACATCCTTCACAGATTAGGTAACACTTCAACGTCTATCATTCACAAGTCTTGAGGTATCAGTAGGCACTGCGGTAGTGAGGATGATGAAGTAAGAAAATTTCAATTGCCAAGAAGATAAACTGCCAGAGGCTTAACTGGTATTGTACACCCTATAGACAACCCTGATCTATTCATAAGTGCCAACATAGAGATGTCACATACTTTCCCTCCTTCTATTTCTAAGCAATACTTTAAACAGATCTCATATATTTCAGCTAATATTGAGCATATTTTCGGATTTTTGTGAAAGAAATATTATTAGTTTAGAGAATTGAAATTAGTGTTGAGGAAATTGTGATACGTAAGTGGACTTTTGGCAACGTATCTTGCTTGTTTTTCAAGTGGTATCAATGCAACCTCATTACTCACATTACAAGATATATAAACCACAGAACAGATCTTAAAACAATTATGTGAATCATTTAGCAATAATCATTCAGATATAGTTTGTCGATCATGTTATTATATTTTTGTTACATTCGATTATGATTTTCCATTTTGTCAATTAAAGGACTTGTGCCGTTGCTTTATTTAAATTAGCTAGGTATCACTTCTTTTTGCAGGTACCTGGAAGCCCACGTCTTTTCTCCACGGTGTTAGCTGTTTTCCGGTATTGCAATTTGTAATGTTTTGATGCAATTGACTCCAAGTCTTTCAACACGTCACAATGATAAACGGTTTAAATAGTACTAAAGGGAAAGTGGAAAGGCAGGTCATTGAACAATGTGTTGTTTCCTCATTAATTCCAATTTCTTTTTTACCCAATCATTTGTAATTCAGTTTGCAATTGTAATAAATATAATCATTTTCCGAGTACAAAAAAACCCATTTATATCAGTGTAAATCTGTCCATTAAGCTTAATAACAAATGCATGAAACAAAAGCTTAGAAAGAATTCCAGCCAAGGGTCTTCGTTGAGCTTTCAGTTTAAAATGCAAATAAATAACAGACACAGATAACTGCCGTTTTTGGCATGTTCTCATTTTCTACAGGAGACATGCTTCAAGAATAAAGTTCTTTTCTGACAGAAAAAGTTTGCAAGTATGAATTGAAAAGCAAATATGAACCTACTGAGGTTGAAATTATTTTGGAAGTGCCTTTTGTGTATTAGAAAACATTTCGAGTCAATGTTGCTTCGGATTACCGGTGGTAAAGTTATAGTAGGTCAAAAGTGTAATGAAATGGATTTGTGTTTTTGTGTTAAAGGCAGTTTCGAGTTATCGACAGTTCAGGCTATCGGAAATGAACTGCATTAAATTTAAGTTTGTTGCAAATACTATATTTATTTCTATAAAACAAGCTGCTTCGAGGAACAAGTAGCATACTACCTGTGAAATGAATTAACGCTTTGACTCATCTATGCATCGTTGGAAGCAAGACAGTATGATTGACATGATCTGTTTTAAAGTTTGGATACCTTGACATCATTGGTTAGTCCTTTCCAACATATTTTCTGTTATACCCTTATGTTTATTTGAACGTGAGTAAGTTGAAATTCAAAATGAAGGTAGTTCATTGTTTTGACTAATTGTTCCTCGATTTAAAACGTACACCACGTTTTTACATATTTTTCGTAGAGTACTCTTGGGAACTTTGGTTTTATTTTCGTGGGATGACTTTTAAAACTAGGTTGTAGGTTACACTGTCATTTGTTAAAGTTCTTGTGAAATATTTCCTAGTTTGGAAATATAACACACATCTAACATCTCTCAGTAAATAAGCTAACGCTGTTTTAATATCCACTTCCTTCCGTTTGTTGAAAATGGTCTCTCCGATCCTTAGGGATGTGGCAGGACTCTGCCCCCTGTAATACTTACATTAGCTATCTGTGCTGATGGAGATGATCTGCTAGGAGGATGCATATATTTGTTTTATTAGAGCACTTCGTAACTCTTGTGTCACGATCACGTCTACGTAATAATGGAAGCAGCCTATTTCATTACGAAGATGTATATTTTACTCTCCTGTGTTTTCTGATTTTGTCGCCAAAATGTAGTGTTCAAACGTGATATATTTTTTGTTACTTCTTTCGCATGACGTGTACTCTGATAATATTAGATGATGTATTATGTATTGTTTAGAATACTGTGCTAACATTTCCTGTATTTATTAACAGTGCTTTGCAGTTGTAGTAGTATCCTTATCTATCTATTCCATCTTTTGTCATTTCGTAAGCTAATATATTGAATTTTTGTTCTTTAAATTTTGTTACCTTCATTCATCGCAGCTCATTTCAGGTCGTGTCACTTCATTCCCAGTCCACTTTGTTGGCCTTCTAATTTTGCAGTAGGCCTTCGGCAGTATGAGACCATGCACGACTATTAATTGAACACTATAAAATCAAAATTCACGTAAAATGAGGTAATGTTTATATGGTAATGACTACTCGAAGTTCTCTTAAATTTCTGACAATCCTAGTTTAGTTGCTTCAATAGCAGTATTTATACCTCTCAGTTTCTCAGGTTCCAACAAAAGCATATCAAAGGAGAGTCAAACTTATGATGTTTGATTTCTGCAGTGAAGTTTATGAAACATGGTTATTACTGGTTTATTTGCCATGTCATACATTATCAGGATTTTTTATACTGGCAGGGCATACGAGACCTCGAAAATGTACAGGGAGCTTAAGCTGCGCGGAGCCTTGATACAGAATAAACAATTGCGTATGCTACCATTGGAGCAAGTGTATGATAAGGTTTGATTATGTATTTCGTTAATTTATGTATTTTATTCGTTAACTCACTTATTTTTAAACTTTGTTCACAGAAAACTGTGAAAATTTGCAAGTCTGATTAGCCAATCTGAGTATTATTACCCAACAAGGTCGTATTCATGCACGAGAACGAGTGGATAGTAGTACAGAGAAGTGGAATCGAGAGACGTTGGAAATATATTTATAAGAATACGGACGAAAGACAATAACAAAGTAATGGAGAAGTGAGTAGAGGTGAGATAGTCACATACTTGAAGATACAAAAAACAAAGACAGTAAACATAAGTAGTACAAAAAGGTTGAGAAATATGTATATTGACGTCACCTAATGTAGTGAAGGTTACCTAATGTCAACACCAGTTGTTTGTGCTTAATTGTTATGAGACTTTGGCCTTCAAGGTAGTGTCTGACAATGTCATTGGACAAAAGTGGGCACATATTGGTTGGTTTAACTGAATTGAAATACGGCAGATGCATCACCATAATGACTTATGTCACTGAATTGTCTACAACGACATCATGAAATTGAATATTTTGCTGTTTTTAGGTTTAATGCCACACATCATACACTTTATAACCTCGACTAATACCTTCATTTTACATCGATGGTCCTGGTAAATACATATTGTGCCATTAGGTTTGGATAAATAGTGTCTTATTGGGTAAATTGAAAATCAGTCACATTTGTAGGACGGCCTGATGCGCCTCCTGGCATGCAGAGAGCTAGGTGCATTGGGGTTCACAAAATATGATTACTATCCCTATATGGGAATGACGTTTGGGGAAATACTGGGTCGTGTTTTCTTTAGTTTAAGACGAGGAGTGGCTAGTGGCTATGTTCAGGACCTAGGACGTAAAGAACTTTGATATAAGGATTATGGCTCAAATCAAATTAAGTACTTGAAGCCGTTAAGGATCCACGAGGTATAATCACAGCAAGAGAAAGAACCAGCGTCGTACAGTTGTATTCGTCAATTGGTCTATCTACCACGTCTAATGATGTAGCTGTCAAAGTCTGTCATTTATAAAAGTAGTTAATTTATGTGAGTGCACAAGGTAAGGTTGATTTTTATTCTACAATTTTTCATATTTTTTCCCCTCCAAAGGTCAATGGAGTATGGAATCTATCAAGTGATCAGGTTTGTGTGTTGATTCTAGAATAAAAAGGAAAATTTCTGTGTTTACTGACTAGTTTGAAGTCAAATTGTAAAATTACTAACGTATCGAGTTGGAGGAATGACTAGGAACTGTTTGGAAGGCGCTTTCGTTTTCTTTGCTAACATGTATTATGTTGTAGTTAGAGCTGTCAACCAAATCAGTAATGTAAATCGCTTCCCATGATGTGCACAGTTGGGTATCATTTTCAAATTAATAAGCTGACCTGACCCTGATCAAGATATTTAGGAAATAATTCACAAAATTTTAGTGCCGTGGGGCTATTTATTACTTTGTGTCATCAGTACATCCAGAGTAAAGTTCTGCTTATTTGTTTAAAGGTCTGTCATTGTGATAGCTCTAACAATGATTCTTTGTCGTGTTGTTGGATGGTCCCTGTAACACAATTAGTGCAACCCAAACATTTTTATGTGGCCATCAATGAGCGTAACGTCTATATTTTCCTTGCAAATTTGTTCATCTGATTTTTCCCCTTAAAACCTGTATGGATTGCACCTACACGTCGGCTCTACCATCCACCCCGTTGTCTCTTGGTGACAGTAACAAACGGGAACGATACTGTTCCCCAGTTGAACAGATCAGAAGCTAGATTCCTCGTCCCATCGGCACTTGCAGGACTATCACTCTCAGTTCCACTAGAGTGAAGTATTTAGTAACTGCTATGTTGAATGCTGCACCTTCAATTATCAATCCTATATCTTCAATTTCTAATCCTGAACATTGTATTTTGAATGCTCCACCTTTTATTTGGAATGCTGTACCTTCTACTTTGAATACTCTATCTTCTATTTTGAATACTGTACCTTCTATTTTGAGTGCTATATCTTCTATTTCAAATCATGCACATTGTATTTTGAATGCTCCACCTTTTATTTGCAATGCTGTACCTCCTACTTTTAATACTATTTCTTCTATTTTGAGTGCTGCACCTTCTATTTTGAAGGCTATAACTTCTATTTTGAATGACGTGCCTTCTATTTTCAATGCCATGTCTTCTTTTTTCAATGCCATGTCTTCTTTTTTCAATGCTATATCTTCTATATCAATCCTGCACATTGTATTTTGCACAACCTTTTATTTGGAATGCTGTACCTTCTACTTTGAATACTGTATCTTCGATTTTGAATGCTGCACCTTCTATTTTCAATGCTATATCTTCTATTTCAAATCATGCACATTTTATTTTGAGCACTCAACCTTTTATTTGGAATGCTGTACCTTCTAGTTTGAATGCTATATCTTCTATTTTGAATGTTGTACCTTCTATTTTCAATGCTATATCTTCTATTTCAAATCATGCACATTGTATTTTGAACACTCCACGTTTTATTTGGAATGCTGTACCTTCTAGTTTGAATGCTATATCTTCGATTTTGAATGTTGTACCTTCTATTTTCAATGCTATATCTTCTATTTCAAATCATGCACATTGTATTTTGAACACTCC
>JANTCA010000840.1:15960-33200 GCA_024741275.1 Chironex yamaguchii
CTTCTATTTTCAATGCTATATCTTCTGTTTCAAATCATGCACATTGTATTTTGAATGCTCCACCTTTTATTTGGAATCCTGTACCTTCTACTTTGAATACTATATCTTCTATTTTGAATGCTGCACCTTTTATTTGGAATCCTGTACCTTCTACTTTGAATACTATATCTTCTATTTTGAATACTGCACCTTCTATTTTCAATGCCATGTCTTCTATTTTCAATGCTATATCTTCTATTTCAAATCATGCACATTGTATTTTGAATGCTCCACCTTTTATTTGGAATGCTGTACCTTCTACTTTTAATACCATATTTTCTATTTTCAATACTGCACCTTCTATTTTCAAAGCCATGTCTTCTATTTTCAATGCCATATCTTCTATTGTGATTGGTGATTGATGCACCATTGATGTACCTTTTATTTTGAATGTCTCTCCTTTTATTTTCAATACTGCACCTTCTTTTTTGAGAGCTATGCCTTTTATTTTGAATCCTATGTCTTTTACTTTGAATGTTGCACGTTATATTTCTAATCCTGAACCTTCTATTTTGATTGTCTCACCTTCTATTTTGAGAGCTATGCCTTCTACTTTGAATGCTATGTCTTCAATTGTGAATGATGCACCTTCTATTTTCAATGCCATGTCTTCTTTTTTGAACGCTATAACTTCTATTGAAAATGCTGCACCTTCTATTTTCAATGCCATGTCTTCTTTTTTGAACGCTATAACTTCTATTGTAAATGCTGCACCTTCTATTTTCAATGCCATGTCTTCTATTTTGAACGCTACATCTTCTATTTTGAATGCTGCACATTGTATTTTCGATCTTGCACCTTGTATTTTCGATCCTTCACCTTGTACTTTGAATGCTATATCGTCCATTGTGAATAGTTCACGTTGTATGTTGAATGCTATATCTTCTAATTTGAATCCTGCTCCTTCTGTTGTGAATGCTGTATCTTGTATTTTTAATGCTGCACCTTTTATTTTGAATGCCATATTTACAGTTTAGAATGCTGCACCTTTTTTCTTGAATGCTACACCCTGGATTTTGAATGCTTTATCTTCTATTTTGAACGCTACATCTTCTATTTTGAATGCTGCACATTGTATTTTCGATCTTGCACCTTGTTTTTTGGATCCTTTACCTTGTACTTTGAATGCTATATCGTCCATTGTGAATACTTCACGGTGTATGTTGAATGCTATATCTTCTAATCTGAATCCTGCTCCTTCTGTTGTGAATGCTGTATCTTGTATTTTTAATGCTGCACATTATATTTTGAATGTCTAACCTTTTATTTTGAATACTACACCTTCTTTTTTTGAGAGCTATATCTTCCAACGTTTTATCTTCTGTTGTGAATGCTGTATGTTCTATTTTTTTATGCTATGTCTTCAATTTTCATTGCAGCCCGTCTCTTGTGAATGCTGCACCTTATGTTTTGAATGCGGCACCTTCTCTGTTGAATACTTCGCCTTCTATTTTGAATCTTGCACATTCTATGTTTACTGCTCCACCTTTCATTTGGAATGCTCTACCTTGTATTTTGAATTCTACGTCTTTTTTGAATGCTGCAGCTTATATTTTGAAGCCAGTATCTTCTATGTTGAATGCTGCTCCTTTTATTTTGAACGCCATATCGTCTATTGTGAATGCTGTACGTTGTATTTTGAATGCCTTATGTTCTATTTTGAATGCCATATCGTCTATTTTGAATGCCTTATCTTCTATTTTGAATGCCTTATCTTCTATTTTGAATGCCTTATCTTCTATTTTGAATGCCATATCTTCTTTTTGAATGCCATATCTTCTATTTTGAATGCCTTTTCTTCTATTTTGAATGCCTTATCTTCTATTTTGAATGCCATATCTTCTATTTTGAATGCCATATATTCTATTTTGAATGCCATATCTTCTATTTTGAATGCCTTATCTTTTATTTTGAATGCCTTATCTTCTATTTTGAATGCTATATCTTCTATTTTGAATGCCATATCTTCTATGTTGAATAGTGCACCTTGTATTCTCAATGCTATGTTTTCTATTTTGAATGCTTCACCTTCTCTGTTGAATACTTCACCTTCTATTTTGAATGCTGTATCTTGTATTTTTTATGCTGCAATGTTTCTGGCGAATGCTTCACCTTGTGTTCTGTTTTGAATGTTATACCTTCTTTTTGAATAGTATTCTTGCTAGGTTGGTTACTGTGTGATTTAGAAGAAATGAGTTATTGTTTTTGTCACTTTTGTGCACATACTTTGTAATGAAGTGTGTAATTCTCTTTTTTTTATTGCAGGGGAATCTTGGTACATTTTACATAACGAATGTTCGTTTGGTCTGGCATGCAAATATGAATGATAGCTTCAACGTCAGTATTCCATATTTACAAATGGTAAGACAAAAAGTCAGTTCATTTGTTTTACCTCGTATTCACTCCTAGCCTGGAGCTAACTATTAATGTTCTTTACCTGATCAGCTGATTCAGTGTCAGTCTATCCAATTTCTTTTGTAGGAGTCGTAAGAAAGTTACGTCATCACAAGGAAATAAGATCACCACATGTTTGCAATTGCTCCATGAATATCGTTTTCGCGATATTATTTTTCTTAGTGCCTTCATGTCAAGACGATGAATTGTCCGTTGTTATCAATCCAATTAGTCGATCAATCCAATCGATCCATCAATCCAATCAGTCGATCAATTAAATCTGCAATCCTCATACAGTCAAAGGGGAAAAAGATCCCATTTGATATCACTCTAGGTTCCTTTATAAGCTATTGAAACGTAATATAAACTCAATTTAGAGGTCGTGCAATCAGCTTGTTAGGTAAACTATAGTGTTAACTGGGAAGCAAAGATGTTACAATGAGTTTTGTTCATTTTAGATTGCTTTATCTTCAATCTTATGGTGACTTTGTAGTAAACATGAGTATTGCTGGAAGGTATTGCGCCATGTGATATCCGTTTGTGTAAAGCGGAGCTTTGTTAACTTATTTTAATGCGTATTTGCAGAGCTTAAGTCATGTTATGATTAATTTTGTGTTTAGAAATCAGTCAGAGTACGAGATTCAAAATTTGGATTGGCACTTGTGTTGGAAACAACACAGCAGGCAAGTGTGCTTTGCAAAATTCAATGTTTATTCTAATTTCGCCTTTTTCTCTTATGCTTCGTAAATTTACCTCCATGAAACTACGTCCATCGGGTACATCCAGTCAGCGCAAATTTAAAGCAGCATCAGTAATAATCTGAAATCGTACATGTCTATTACCCAAAAATGCAGGAAAATTGTTGTTTTCGAAACGTAATTTGCGGGTGCTTGGTTATCATAGTCTGCAATTGCACATTGATTGTGATTAGCATGAATATGCGCTTGATTCTGACAACAATGGGCCATGGTCAGGGGATGATGATACGATGCTTACTTCTTCATTTTTTGATAGCTTAAGTGGAAATTATCATGTTTTGGCTGATGCCAGTTTTGCCTATACAGCTCAAGTATAATTTAAAAGCGACAATTTTAAAGCGTTCATCTTAAATGATTTGCTATTTACACGTGAAATTATTGTTATCTCTTGTGCTGAGTGTTATCTATAATAATTTCGAGCTCTATCTGTAAACATTCCCTTTCTACTGAGAAGGTGATTGTACAGGACATGCAAAGGCCATTTCGTAGATTTCTCATAAATATTTTTTATCCGTTCGCAGAAAGAGTTGGTTTTTCTCTTGGACACTTCCAATAATGCTTTTTCATTGTCTCCCTTGTCGTCTTTCTATATTGTTTATAATTGACTAGTTTCGATCCATGTTTTTCTAAATGTCGCCATATATCTATACTTTCTTTCCCGACAACATATACTCTGACAAGTCTGAAGCTTTTATGTTTTGTGTGTTGTTAGCGCAATGTCGTAAATTTTCAAAGCGGTATGCAATCTACTTGCATAATCCCTAACATTGACAAATATCGCGATAAACAATTGCAACATTTTCCAAGTTGATGGTTAAGTTTATTTTTCTTGCACTTTTCCCAAATGTTGTTACAATGCAATCGTGTAGATATATAACAGTGACAGCGCCTCTGGTGTTTTATTAACTGTAAGTGACATCAGTTTTATAATGAAGAAGCAAATCTGTCGCACGTATGTAAACTTGATAACACTGTTTTTTGCGCAGTTATTTTAAACTGGTTGATTTTGTTTGTTTTATCCTAGAGCGGTGGATATGTGCTTGGCTTTAGAATTGATCCTACTGAAAAATTGCAAGAAACAGTAAAAGAAATACAAAACCTTTACAGGGTAAGATGCCATTTAGTGTTAACTTGTATTAATTTAGCATAGTTGCAACTGAAGTACGTGGATATTAGTTTCTTATACAAGTAGACAAGGTAGTCTCGTCTTCTACAATCAACAGAAGTAAAACTTCGAGCTCTGGTCTCACGAATGCAGATTTGTCGTCTTTCCTACTGTGTTTAACATCTTAACATCTTCCCTTTCTTTTCAAGGTCTTTAGTGCTTGTCCTATTTTCGGCGTAGAATTCGAGGCAGAGGATAAGGTACGTTGTCTCTTTATTGAGTCGCAATTAGCTTCTATTGTAAGGATATTTACCTTCTTCTTTAGATGTGTTATAAGCAATAGCATTATTAGCAAGGATTTCTTTGTTTGTGAATTATTGAATCGATTCTGGGTTTGATATTAAATACTATTAGTTTTCCTTATTTTTTCCCGTCCGATTTTCTTCCTTTCTTGACGGATTGGGATTTTTTCTTGTTTTTGTACAGCCGCAAGGTCTTGATGACATAACGGTTGATCCAGTTGAAGACGACATTGAAATCATCAATGAGGATGTGACATCGGATGCTTTTGCAGTAAGCTTTTTACGCAAATAAATTACATTACATATCTTCCCAATCTCCTTCTTTGCAAGCAGTTTATAGTAAAAAGTTACTTTTGTACGAAGTGAGTCGTTGAGTTGAGCCTCAATGTTTTCATACACTACGTTATCCGAAATCCCCCTTTATTCGAACAATTGGTCTTGGTCCCTTCAGCCTTGCTTGTGAAACTTTTATAGTTAAACTTGGCTTATGCGAACGTCATTTATCCGTATTTGCCCTCTTATTTAAATTGATTTTTGACTCTCATGGCCAAGAAACCCCGTTTTGCCGAATTTCTCTTCTTCTGACAGAAAAATATAATACTAATGCATTCTATCTTTGTAAAAATTTGCAATTTTTGCATAGGTAGTATTTTTATGAGAATTCAATTGTTTTTCTGCTAAATGGTTAGAACTAGTTACCTCGGTCCCTTGAGAGTTCGGATAAATGAGGTTTATCTCAGTTTTGTGTTCAGCTTATCATATCTACAGATAGTCATCAATTTGTTGGGTTTTTTGTTATTTGTTTGTTAAACATGATGTCGTAAACAAAATAGCGCGACTACGAGAGTATTCACAGTTTTCTCCTAATTCGCCTAAATTAAAGTTTAACAGCTTATAATATTTTATTTCATCTTCGAGATCCCGGACGTCCGTCACAACTACCGTTGACTTGCTTGTCAAGGAGTTGCTCTCTCCAATTGCTTGTAGAATTTAGTTATTTTTTACGTCGATCTATGCGCTCGAACAAGTAAACGGCTTACAGTTCAACAGTAATTATACTAAGGCTATTTACTGCGCATGCGTAGGACTTGCGTATTCTTTTTGGACAACATTGTTCGCTGATGGTATAGCGAAATTATCAATTTGAACAACAGCGCTTGATATTGTACTTTGGAAGACAGAAGTTGCAGAAAAATATTAAAGCTATGAAAGAAAATGGGAAAGGCAACAACTTTTTGTTTTTCAAGCGAACAATGGTAGAGACATGACAGGACATTAGATTTTTTTACTAAAAGAACCAACATTAATTTGGTATTCATGATTGATGTAGTGTTCGATTTTGTAGTTTATTATTGGTGCTACGACGTAGATGACGCTTGTTGTCCTGGCTTGATCAGTATAGTAATGATTTGTTGATACAACAAATGAATATACATATGTGTTATGAAAGTCGGTATCATGTTGGCAAGATTGTTTTGGTTAGGGATTTACGGTATTCAGTGTTATTTTTTTTCATTTAGGCATATTTTGCTGACACGAATAAGGTATGCATTGTGCTTGTTGAATTCTTGAATTATTTATAGAGGATTCTGACAAGCCAATCTATGCAACCCTAGTAGAAAACCTCTGACTTTCAGTTGTCGCAATTTCTTACTTTTCTTCATATTACACATACACTTTATAAACAGAATTATCAAACTAAGAGCATGAGTAGTGTACCTCTGCCCCTTCATTTGCTTAGTTCTTATATTCGCCTCTACAGCCATAGACGACGATGTACCAACTACACAAGCAACCAGGATGCTATTCATGGTCGACCCTGACCGACGGAGGCCTCCTGTATTGGTAGACATCCGATGTAGCTAATTAGGTCATTGCATATAGAGGTTGTTCTTTTCTTGGAGTGATTTAGACAAGACGATTGGCTCAGTAAAGAAAGAGAAGAGTTAATTTTATATTTTTATATAAAACAGATTAGTGTTATGTAATAGCATATTCCCAAGTGTTAGTTGATTGAGTTTAGATTTATGTATTTAAGCAGGAATGAATTTTGTATTGGACAGTATTTTGATGAAGATAAAATTGAAACGTCAATGAATTGGTGTATCATTTGAGTTTTATGTATAATATTTATACACTTAAGAGAAGGTTGACCTTTTGAGTAGACTATATATGTATATTATATATCCCGAAAAGCCATTTATTTTGAACTCTTGCTGTGGCTTAGAAATATACATAACTCGATTTTGTCTATACACACAGGAAAACGACCGCGAGCCTGTCTTTTCACAGGAGCTTGGGCTTGCTATCGAAAAGCTGAGAGATGGTTGCACTTTACAGAGTCTGTGGGAAGTTATGCCGACGCATTAACATTGAAAGCTAACTCCGGTATCCGTTTGAGTATGCACTGTATTATAAGAACATTGACGACCTCATGAGATGAATTGTTGCCCTCTTGAGACGATGAGTACTTATTGCTGTAGAAATTTAGCTTAACAGAAGGGTTGGTAGTATCTTTGTAAATAATTTTCGTTTATTATGTAATATAACGTTTAATGTAGAATCAATTTTAAACTAACATGAAGTCGAAGAGGTCGTGAACACTTAACTGACTTTTTGCACTAGTCGCTGAAAGGTAGAATGGTGTTTCTTCTTTGTTATGATTGCTTTTTCTCCTTCTTTGTCCCTTTCCACAAGCTATATCCCTATCCCTTTGAATTAAAATTTGATTTTGGTTACAGTTGCATTGATTTGACTTGAGATATTTAGTATATATGTATATAAGAAAATGTTCTTGCAAGAAATTTTACTGCATCAATTGGTGGAGCTGAGCACAGTGTGTACAGCTGTAGTTAAGCGTTTCTCTGCTGTCAATCCCAGAATTGTTTTCTCGACTAGGAAGATCGTGCCATCCATTCGTAAGGATTGTGTACATAACACATAAAAAAGGTTAGTAGTATATGAATTTCTGTGCCGATGTGAAGCTAGGTATGTAGGTCACACTTCTTAAAGATTGGTTGACAGGATCAAACAACATGTTCCAGCCACTGTACGCCAAGCATCAATTCCTTCTAGAGAACAGCCGTCTGGCGCTTGCAAAGCGAAAATGGCTGCCAAAACTGCCATAAGTCAACATTTACTAGAAAATTCAGAATGCGCCAAACTGTATAAGGACGATAATTTTCGGATAATTAGCACAGCTAGATCGTCCTTTCATCTAAGTGTATTATGGTCTGTCTACATTAAAACAAGAAAACCATGACTCTGTAGGCAAAAAGAGTTAGTCTCCCCATAATGCATTGTTTCTTCATTTTCTCTTTGTTTTTTTCCTTTTGTTTTTCCTTTCTTGTTTATAATTGACTAGTTTCGATACATGTTTCGTATAAAACGTTGCCATATATGTATACTTTCCTGTTTGACGGTTTGTACTCTGAAGAGTGTCAATCGAAAAAAGCTTTTAAGTATGTACCGCAAATTCGCAATATCATAAATTCTTAAGGTAATTTTTCAAGTTTTGCACCACAAGAAGATTGTTCAAATATTTCAATTCCTTTTCAGAATCCTAAATATGTTTTCATTAGCACTGCAAAGTTTCACTGCTTTCTCCAAGCAGGTATAGGGACAGTAGAATTACGAGTGGAAGTATTTAGTTCACGTATATATAATTGACAACAATAGCTAACATCAGAGATGTGAAGTTATAAAAATGATCAATAAGGAAAGTAAAATCGAATAATGTTCAGTTATATTGACTCATTGAAGCCCTTGCTTCTTTCACTACATATACTAAAAGCTAGCTCTGAGATCATTGAGGAAACCTGGAGAACTAGAAGGTGGCAAAAATCGGAAATATTCCTAGAGTACAAGATTACTGTAAATATAGGGCCTTCAGCGTGATAAGCTATGCTTCCAAGTAGTTCTAGACAGATGACAGTGCGTACAGTCAACACTTTCCTGCAGACATAGCAAAGGGACAGATTGTTGCAGTAAAAAGCACTTCCGAAGTTGTCATTGCTCTGTAATTTGCTTAAGAAAGTGAACTCCAAATATGATTTGAACTACGGTTGTTGTTTATCGAAGAAGCCTTTGACTTGGTTTATCATAAGAGAATGTGGCAATTAAATGCGTGGCCCATGTCATCTTATGTGGTTGGTAGCACATTTGTATAGTCAATGTCAAAGTAAGGAGTCAGTCCTCCTCCAATCAATTCAACACATGTTTGAGTACGCTCTGAGATGTTGTTTTCAATTACACCAATTTTATAGGAAATTTTCTATTCTGCTAGATGAAAACCTTATTGAATATTTCCTTTCGTTTTTGAGTATTATAAAATAATGACCTTTTGATTAAGAAATTCTGATTAGATTTTTCTTTAAAGTGCATTGTGATGCTTTGTAAAAGAAATGATCAGGACTCGCTGATATTCAACTTGCCGTTGATCTACACATATATTAGCCCCTTTTTGGTCAGTGAAACCATCACCATTACCAGCAAGATTCAAGGGTCTGTACGTCAAATCGCAATGTCGTGGGAGAACGGAATCCGGTGCAACAGAGTTATTCGGCACCGTCTATTGGGTTAGACAAGGCTGCATACTGTCTCCCTCCAGTTACTACTGGCAGCTAATTTTGTTTTGAAGAACATAAATTTAAGTATGACCACCGTGGAGTCGAACTCAAGTCTCACTACTGCAAATCTGACGCCTTTCCCACCGAGCTTAATAAACAGCTCAATAGGAGCTCAAAAGTCGAAACAATAAACAGCTCAATAAACAGCTCAAAAGTCGAAAGACTATTAGTCATTCACCCCCTATTCTCTTCCCTTGTTATTTTGTGTCTGTCTATTCTTGTATATACTGTAAATGCGGTATGTGTTTTGTGCCTACAAAGCATCCATTTGTCACTGTCTGTATTATCTCCATATAGAAGTCAACAAAGTGGTCTTGTTAAAAACAAACATGCGTCAGGTTTGCAGTCGTGGGACTAGGGTTCGACGACTAAGTGGTCATACTCATACTTAAATTTCTGTTCTTAACACAAAAACACCCTGTCGATTTCTGTATCGAATAAATTTGTTTTGAAGTAGACTGTCGATAGAGTCGGGGAATTCCTAATCAAGACTTAAAAACGTGGACTTTGCCGATAATATCTCCTTGTTCTCTGAAGACATAGCAGACCTTCAAGATCTATCAACGTCCCTGCAGTAGAACGCCTAGAAGACTGGCATGCGCATCAACAACTAGAAAACCAAAGTTATGGAAGTGGGCCGCAACATCAGCCAGACAGTTACAGTTAAGGTGAACCGACAGAGGCTCAATGAAGCCGACAACTTTAAATACTTGGGCGGTATCCTGAGCAACTGTGGCGACATCGAGCTGGCCATGAAATGCATGAACGGGAAGACGCCTGCAGTGTTCCAACGCATGTATCAGATTTGCATATACTCAGCCATCAGCACGTACTTGAAGCTGCGCTTGTACAACAGACTAGTACTTCCCACAGCCATCTACGCCTGCGAAACGTGGAAAATAACACTCAGGAAAGACAAACGCCTAAACGGTTTCCACCAGAGACGCTTCTGAAAGATCTCAATCTTCATCAGCTGAGATCAGTTCAGGAACGATCAGATCCCACAAATGCTAAAGCCTCGAGCACTACAAGAGATTGTCAGCGCCAGCTCCGCCTTGTGGGTCACGTTTTGCGCCTTGAAGCACACCTTCCATCCAAAACGGCGACGTGGACTCCCCTAGAAGTATGCGTAAGCAGGGAAGACTAAGATGACCTGGCGAGTCAGCGAACTACGCGCTGGAAACAATTGGTCAACTTGTGTTCCGGACGGTACAAAACGCACTATGGTCTAAGGTTAGGGTACTATCATCATGACTTTTAAGGGTGTAATTTTAAGGCTACTAATATGACTTCTATTGACAAGTTAACGATTTAATAGGAGTACTGATAGTGCTTGGTTAACATCTTTATATCTGATAGTTTTCAAACATCTCAGATTGTATTTTAAATTCATGTGTAAGTAGTATATCACTTATTTTTTGCAAGATAAGTAATGTCCAATGTTGTATTTTATGGTCTTTACTGATTAATATTATAGATGTAGATACTACGATAAGATAAGAGACTTATTTAGCATATATCTTATTGAAAATTTTGAAAGCGATTAAAGGTGAGTATGGTGACGAAAGGGATGTGAAATATACCAATAGTGCATATGGCACACATGATCATATTTAAAGCACAATCATCGTTTATGCTAGTCTACAAAGCAATAGAATTAAACAATTTATAATTCCACGTTTTTTGTTTGCTTAAATTACTTCCCCTTGACGTCTATGACGCGTTTCTCGTTTGTCTTTTTAATAACTCATAGTCACACTGTCTAGGGCATTTTATTGAATTTACCATATATCACCGAAGTAATTATAGCAACAAAGATGTGCTCAGCAGAGTTAACCTACGCTATAATTCCTTTCTAGTGGTTATATGGCTTAATACTCTAGTTAAGAAAGGAAAAGATCTGAGGAGGGAACAACTAGTGGATTATATATAAAGACCTGACCATCCTCCAAAATGATTTCTTTAGAAATAACCCCATGAAGTGTAAATTTAAATTTGTGTATCATTGAGAAGTAGATTTTTAGCTGTTCTCTAAAGAATAAATATATTTTAAAACAGGAAAGACCAATCAGCAGCATCATTTGAAAAGAAAAAATGAATACTGTGTACTGTATATCAATTTTCTTATACATACCAGGATCAGGGTTTATGTAAGTGATACTTTGTTCAGGCTCACTCTACTGTTTATTTGCTCTATAAAAGTTGGGAGATTTTTTGTAAGTACCTGTTTTTAAATTCTTAATTTTAAATTGTGACTTCTTCCTGTCAAAATTGATTGATTTGATTATTCCTACTTTGGTTGCTCTAAAGTTCCCTGATTCTGATTTTGTAATTGTATAATGCTGGATTTTTGTGAATAACACATTGACTTTTTATCTATTTTAGGTAATCTGACTGGGAAATACGTTCACCTAAGAAGTACCACATTTATATTCACCGTGGTCAGTTACATAACGCTACTCTTTTAGCTGTTAGCTGCTAGTTTTAGTTGTGTTGTTTATCATTGTCAGCATTATCATAATTATCATAGTCAGGTCTTACCAGAAAATGAATGTCAGGGATGCATTAATCATGCCCAATGAAAGAGTGGTATTTGTATTACAATTTATCAGGGACTGTCAGTCCCTTTTTAAGAATTATTTTATGCTACAGTTTGAAGAAAAGCAAATCATTTGGTAGCTTTAAAGCCTATGATAGTCAGATATCATCAGTTTACTCATCATCGTGATTGCTATTATTTTTCTCATCATATTTGCTTTAATGTCCAAGTTTAAAGTTAGCATGGGTTGTTTCAGGGAAAGAATTAGGAGAGCATTCAACATTTTACAATGCAATTCTCTCATCTTGTAGAAAATATGAATCCATATACAAGACATCCAAAGCATTTTGATAGAGACAGTATGCATGGAAACTTCCAGCATGGTTCAGGCTATGGAAATGGCCAGCAATTTAATTTACCTAGGCATCCAGTATCCAATTTTCAATATAGTTCCAGGGCTATTCACCAACCACCATTGCAACAAAGATCAAATTATCACGCTGGTGGACCCTTTGTACATAACTCACATCCACAATATTTACATAACCAATCCAATGTAAAACCATATGGATATGGTCATCATGACTCAAGAGAAAATCGAGGTCACTGGCATGGTAGAGGAAGAGGATTCAAAAGAAATGAGGTACAAAATTTGTTGCCAAAGTTATCTTTGAATAGCTGATTAAATCACTTAGAAGATTAGACTCAAAATATCTGAATAAGTGATCTAATCCAGTCAGATTAAAGTCTACCACAATTAAAGTCTACTTGTGATCAAGCATGTCTCTCTTATTCACCACCTTCATAAGGGATTTTGAAATCAAATTCAAATGGATAAAAAAGTGCAATTGTCACAGGCTTCACATATTCCTCCTCACATAAATGAGTTTGCGTACTGAATTTTTTTTTCAAGATAAATTTTAAAAGGGTAAAATAATGAGCTCCACTCAATTTAATTCTTGTGATATCAATGAAAAAAGTGATTCCATATTAATATCATTGTATGCATAAAAAGACATGATCAATTAGAAATTTATGATGCTTTTCCATGCTATTTATTTTCTTCGTACCATTACTTACTAAATCATGATGTTTTATTTTTTCTACTCGTTGCAGGCATACCAAAGCAGACAAACGTCAGATGGAATATCTGTTTACTTTAAGCCATCAATGCTTTCAGATCCATGGAAAGATCTTATGGATAAATTAAAGCAGGATGAGTGATGACCGCATAAAGTGAGTCTTTCAAGATAACAAATCTGTTTGACTGATTTTTATGCCTCAAAATAATGATTGCCGAATCTTTGTTTTGTGGTTTCTTTAGCAGTTTTAGATTTTTATGTTTCGTGGCTTAAGGTGTAGCATTAAAAGTAACCCTTTCCTTGTATAAAAAGAAATTAAGGGAAAGAGTTACAATTGATCTAGCAACCATATATTGAAATTACTTGAACCTTTCATTGCTCATTGGTCATAGCCCCTGGCAACATAGCTCATAAGAGAACACAACAAAACTGTAGTTTTGGCAAAATTTTAAAACCTTTTTCAATGTTGTTCATGAGAAAAAACATTGATTTAATAATGATTTGATTCTTCTTACCTAGCATAATGTCAGATTAAAGATTAATATCAGGGAACTATGTGGATTCTTTAATCTTTGCTATTGAGCTGTTTCAGGTTTGCTGTTGTAGGACTTGTGTTTTAAACTCAAGTGAACATGATCAATAACTTCACTTACTTTTTTTTACACATATCATTGTGTCTTCTTTTATCCGTAATTTTGCATACAGAGTTTGTACTAGAGGATAATGCCAAAGTATTGTTATATGTGAATAAACTGACACTCTGCAGTCCTTTTTGGGAAAATTCATTAGCGTGTACAATTTGCACTCATAGTTATTCAAGACAGTAATAAAAAGATAATTAAAAAGTGATGCAAAAATAACTATTTTAAAGATAATCGTTCTACTAAAAATGCATATCATCGTTGATGTGTTTATGTGTCAATGAAGTTCTTGTTTTATAAATGACTAGTTAGCAATTTCTTCGTCAATAGACTCCAACTCATCAGTGTCTGATTTGTCTGAACCATCAGTGTCAACAGGAGAAATCTCTTTTCTTCTCTGTTCATTTTCTTCATAGCCTTTCAGTACTTTGCAGGATAAATTTCCACTGCCCTTTGATGATGTCTCCTCTTTTGATGTTAGACCAGTTCTTATCATTGCTACTTATTATGAAGACTGATTCCATTTATTGTCATTTTAACTTTCAAGTCCACTCTTCATATACCATAAACATCACAGAAGGTTTCAAGAGCAGATTGTTAGCATTCAACAGACAATCAAGTAGACCTTAAGTGAATTGACAAAAATTCTAATTATCCTTGCTCTGTGAGCACCAGCTGTCACAATTATTTCATATTGTTTGAAATTGCCACATGGGACTTTCTTGAAAGTGTTAGATCTGTCAGTAATCACTGTACGTTGAAGGGCATTGGGTATGTGGGACATCGAAGAACTGCTTTCCTTTAGCAAACTAACACTTTGCATGTGTGATGGAAAGATGTGTGCCATCGCACATGTCACAAAAAAGGCCTGATGCTTAAAAGACTCTGATGCTGCCAGTCTAGCCTGGATAACTATGGTCAGATTGTTAACATAATTTGTCCTTATAATATAATCTATCTGTTAAAGACAGATAGAATTGTAGTCATTAAGTCAGACATGTCTACAGTGGTTATTTTGATACCGAATATACTGACATTGAAAGCCACAATTTCAAGAGCAAAAATGCTGATGTGTATTTATCTGCTTTGTCAGCCACAGTGAACAAAATACCAGTTTATGCATAACAGAGTTGTTTTTGAAAAATCTTTTTGTGGTGCAAAATGATTGACGGCAATTTCTAAGAGTTGTTTTTGTGACAAAGGAATAAAACAGGAAGAGGTACTGCATAAAAAATCATGAAACACGGTCTAAAAGTATTATTGAGGGCTGAACAGGAAATCTAAAAAGAGCAAGGACTAATAGCTTATTTTTGTGGACTTAAATGACCGTCAGTTGCTCCATACTGAACAAGACAGCTATGATAGCTAACATGCATTTGCCTACAACCTGGTTAGACATAAGTCACCTTTCATTGATATGTGTTTTCTGTCATAAGTGGATAGGTTACTGACTCCATGATGGATGAAAGCATCCCTTTATCAGTTGGATAAGTACTTCTCTCAGACACATCAACACTTTACAAAGTTAGACAACTTTATTTGGATTTCTTAAAATGGTCTTCTGAAGGAGTTTTGTGTGCTGGTGTCATTTCCATTGTTGGCAATAAACCAATAGATTGTAAATAATGTTTTGTGATAGACAGAAGTTTGGAGAAGACTGTCTGGGTCTTAATGTTTTGCAGGCAGACGAGGTATTTTTTCTTTTCTTTTCTCTTTTCTCATTAGAGAAACATGTTGCAGCAGCAATGCTCAGTGGAGTGCATGAGTTGGAGACAAGCCTGTCAACTGCAGCTTCACAAATCAGTTTTTAAATTGTCTAAGTGTTGCATACAAAGCTAAGTGCTGGGCTTGAATATACAATAGATGTTGTCATAGACATTGTGACTTTTTCCTACCCAACCACCGGTCTACTACTTTCCCCTTTTCATCAGTTACTTGCTAACATGTCTACTGATGACATAGTATTTGCTTATCAATAATAATGTGGAATGATGTAGCAAATGGAAAGTTTTGAACTTTTTCTGTGAAGTAAACCAGGACTTTGTATTGAAGCTCCACACATGTAAATAAAAATGCACAAGAAAACTTGTTGGAGAAAATGTGGAATAAATGTAAACAGTTCATAGCCATTGTGTATTTCCTTTGTGACTTATTTTGGCACTTGAATTGTGGTGCAAAACATGAGAATGGCCTTGGATGTTTGTGGCATTGCGCTACTTAGAAGCTTTTTTGATTTGACGTAAGTGTATGAATCGCCAAAAAAATAGTATAGATCTATGGCAACCATTTTATCAAAAAAATGAACCCAAACTAGACAATCATGAGCAAGAGAGGAAATAAGACAGAGAAAAAATGCCTTGTTAGAAGAGTCCAAGTGAAGAAAAACCAAATCCTGCAGATTCCTGGTTTTCTTGTTTGATATAGACAAACTCCAAAACACTTAGAAGGAAGGGCAATCTAGCTCATGCAGAAATTTCTAGGAAATGTTGGCCTATAGCAGAATCAATCTTTTTGTGGTACAGAACTTAAAAATCGCCTTGAAACTTTGCGACATTGCGCTAAAAACATACTTCAAAGCTTTTACGTCTGACACTCTTCAGAGTATGAAACATCAGATTTCAAGGCGATTTGAAATATTCCCTTTTTCAGTAAGTCTTATTTAAACTTTGAACACTAACGATTGTGTAGGCCAATCATCTGACAATTGCTTGAATATGACAGAGCAATATAATGGTGTTTTGGCTATCGTAAGGGAGGAACATGAGAACTGCAATTTCTTGAGTTGTAGAAGTCATTCTCTTAACTTTGTTGATATGGACTGTGCTGAGGCTTGCACTGGAGCTGTAACTTCATTTGGAATTATACAGAAATTATTCAAAGGATATCTTTAGATATGCTATAAACAATTTATGACTAAGATTCTCATGTGACATCTGCTCCCTATGTTGTTAGTCTGTTTGTCACTGCCCTGTCATAGTCTGTAATGGTCAGCTTGCATTTGGCATTTACGGATATGGATCTGTTAAAAAATCTCCATGTGTTTAATTAAGAGTGTTTTTGTTTTTGATGGTAATCTTAATCACATCTAGTGTCTTTTATCTACAATTCTAGTTGTGGCTTTTGTCAGAAAGGGTTGTTATTAATATGCTTTAGTTATAAGGTATAAAGTTTGGAGCTTAAGTACTGAGCCTGTTATCCATAATTTTCTACTTTTTTATTTAAACGGATTGATGTCTGGAATTGGTGTCAGTCGTGACAGCATATAAAAAGGGATGCACACTAAGAGTGTCGTCCTAAAAAGGTAGAAAAAGGGCAGTGCTTTGGTAAATTCCCGTGTGCCACATCCTTGATCACACCCAATATTTTTTCATTTTTGTAATAATGAGCCTATTTCTGCCGTGTATATGAAATCATTCAGCCTATTCTTATTTGATAACATACAATGTTATACACAATATAAACAACAATATCAGCCTGGTGGTGCAAGGTTGTGGAGAGAGCAAGGGGCACGCATACTTAAGCATATTATTATTATTATTATTATATAAACACATTCTAGGATTAACTAATGATCTGATTCTTCCCAATCAACAAACATTTGATGAGGACGAGATAATTACTACATCCGTTGATTTCAGTCCAGTTTACAAACCTGGTGTCAAGATTCCTAAAACACCTCAAGACTGGGTTTTCTTTGAGTCGTTTCTTAAATCAGAATTACCAATTTCTTCAATATCCCTGCGTGATTTGGA
>JANTCA010000841.1:0-12415 GCA_024741275.1 Chironex yamaguchii
ATAGGTTGCCATATACATATACTTTCCTTTCTGACGTTTCATACTCTGAGGAGTGTCAGACGAAAAAAGCTCTTAAGAATGATTTTAGCACAATGTCACAAATTTTCAAAGCGATTCACAAATAGATTCTTTGAGTACTTCATAATCTACCCATAAAATTTCTTAACAGGCAATTTGTCAAAATAAGTTTTTTGGTATTTATAAGTTGATAATGCTTAATGTTATCCTCAAGCAGACACTTTGGAGAAGGGACCTTAATATGGTTTTACAATCCACTGGCTAGCGCAAGGGTAGATTCAGACTACAACAACCTCTGCAAAAGCACAGGTCAGATTTATATAACAAAAGAAAAGAAGTTGAACCTTGAAATAGAAATTGATTTCCCACAAATTCGTTGGCAACCTTAATAATATGCATCACTGTAAATTTATACCTAGTGGTAACAGTAATATCAGCATGCTTAGGAACCTCTATTTTTCAGATCAATTTTGCCTTTTTAACAATCCCTTTCAAACAGCAATCTGAAAATTGGACTGGTATATTTTCCTTAAAAGCAAATAGGCTATTCTTCTCTGAGAGCCAGCTATTGTTTACTTGACCTCTACAGATCACTGTTAGCCAATCAGTGTTCACTTTAGCTCTGGATGCAAGTGGAGGTACGATTTTCACTTATCAAATAGGAACCCGACTTTCCCCCATCAGCAAAGTAGGCAGCCAGTAGGAATCTTGAGTTAACTTATACAACTATTTACAGTAAAACTGAGAGTAAGAAAGACCAGGCCTAATATGCAGACTGTCCGAACATACCAAACATGCAGATTACTCAAATGTGGACATGAATTTCGTTGACATTGAAATCTTGTAAAACACCAGTTTAAAGATGTTTGAATAAACCAATCTACTGTAAATAAAATATAAAAAAGCACCAAACGTAAACAACACCAAGGCCTTGGCTACAAAAGGGTCTGTCAAATTTAAAGATCTCATTTTTTACCACATTTTACATTAAGGTCAAAGGAATACATAATGCCGAAATAATTTCTTGCTTCTCTAATGTTAAACCCTATACTATAACTATTATATTTACAAGCTAAAGAAAACATCAGACTTACTTTAACAGAAAATTAGAGGGGTATTTACGCTAAAAAAGAATTGAGTTTTTCTGCAAATCATTACGAAGTAAACAAAAGCATATTAAAAGTGCCATTAGTAAATTTTAGAGAATCAGCCTACACTTGGTATTTTACAGAAATCTGAGTCGCAACAATTTTACAATATTTATTGTACTGTAACATTTTGTTGCCTACAAGCAAAAGTTTTGGATGTTCCTTAAATATTTGTTTCAGATTGCCCAAATGTCCATGCTCAAAACTTCCAATCCCTCTAATTCTTAGTATAACATTTGGGGCATCATATTAATTTTCCTCAAAACAGGAATGAGTTAAGTTTAATCCCAGCCAATAGAACGACAGAATACGAAAAATAACTTTTGTCACTGAGACCTGATACACATCCAACTTTTCATGTAGACCAATTCTACCATATCTTATTATGACGAGAAGACCTCAATCAACATCCTGTTTCACTATATGCCATATAAAACTCGATCATGTATTTACAGAAGGACTTGCTCTAAGTGCCACACATTAATTTGTGCAGTATTGCCCAATGCAGGGATGAAGTCATCAAAATCCTATCAAGGAAAGAGGTCATGGTCTGCATGTAAGAACTTTTGCCGAAGCAACTTAATATCCGATAAAATACACTCTTCGTATTACAAGGTTTACACACAATTAACTCTAATGTTTGTCCATTTGGGTCATTCAGGTTACGGTTATATATAACAACGATAGTGACTTCAAACAAACCAATATATCTTACTTTTCCTTAGACTGGAAATGATCAAGTTCGGAAGTATTCCAAAAACAGGAAAGGTTGGTCTGTGAACAATCCATAGTTATTACTACCGACAAATCTAACAGAGAAGATCACGATTTTCAAATTCACCAGCTCCTTAGCAACTTGAAACAGAGTAAGTCGGCTTCATATGAGAATCATAACCTAGCATAACATCTGTCACGTTATTCCCTATCCTTGCCGATGCTACATTGTGATACAAGTGAGTACAGTAATGACAATAAGCTTCCGACATATCTAGTTACTCAATAATTATCGCCATTGTTGGTCACTGCAAGGAAATGACCATTGCTGTTATTGTGATTTTTTAATGGGTCAGCGGTTTATAAAAACAATCAAAATGGAGGCCTTTGTTATGAAGCCGTCATGAACAATACAATAATATATACTAAAGTAGCTTATGATATTGAAGAATTGAAACCACAACAAATTTAACATTACAAAGAAAGCAAACTATAGGCCGACAGAACAAATCTCACATAATGTAGCCAATGAAAACTGGCTGAAAAAGAAATAAATATCGCGTGTATGGACTTGTACTTGATAAGGTCAGTACAGTACATCTTAACTATTGAAGAGTTTGGGGATGAAACTAAGCATTGTACTTATGGACACATTTTGAATACATGACATCCTATGCACTTCTTTCCCTGGTATTTGAAAGAGAAGAAGACTGAAGTTGAGTCTTGTTAACAAATTGCAGAGGAATTTGTCACCAGAAACTCAGCTAATTACAATGCTACTGCTTTCCTTTCAAATCTCTTGATGAAGAATAAGTTACATTGTGTACATACAATACAAATTATGTTAAAGTGGTTTAAATTTCCAGGCCACCATTAAAATGTGCTTATGCTACGCCTGCAAATAAACGTAATATTAAATCAACTAAATCAGATAACAACGAAACACTATACACAAATCATCAAATAAATTTATTTGAAGGGAAGTATGTAAAGGTTTAAGGGTCATTGAAAAGTAATTTATTTCTGAACACTTTGGGATGGTTAACAGGTTATCAAACCTAACTAATACTTTGGGCCTTTGATGTGGTAAAACTTAACATGTTGCAGAGCAATTATCCTAATATTAACGCAGAAAAGAAGATTAAACAATACCAAAGTATCTTGTATTTTATCTTGTGAAACGAATATTGCATGTCTATAGATTGTACATAGCATGTTGTTATTTGGCAGGAAAAAAATTCATCCACCGCGACTATACATTCCACATTCTAAATTCTGCAAATTCTGCAACTTTACGTCAGCGCTTACACTTCTACCCTCATTGTTAGTTTATTAATCTTGTTTATCTTAAAGACGGACACTTACTTCAAGGTCATCACTAATTATATCACTATTTGGGTTTCTTCTCTGTGGTCAATTAATGTAACAATACCAAAGTGTAATCATAGTTGATACCTGCAGCTCACATTAGGCTCTCTTTCAGTATCCAGCAGAAATTTTTGGATGCAGTCTTGTGTCTTGTCCCTTGTGATCATAGGAAGGCTCAGCATCCCTGGTATTGAGCTTTTACAGACCTCATCATATAGCAAAGAGACTAGATCAACTAATCTCTTCATTATGTTCGGTTTTATCCTATTACTTTTAGTTTAGTCTCTTTCTGTTACCTACTTAAATTTACCTCTTGGCAACTTTGAAACTCTCTCCAATCCATGGTATCATAAAACAGAAATTACACGGGCTCTGGCAATACCATAAAGATCAACTTCTTGTAGCAGCCATGCTCTCGGTTGATCTGAAAGATTAAGCTGTAATTTCAAGCTGCAATTTTCATTTGAGCGACAATTCTTTAACAAGCTGCAGCATCCAGCTACATTGTTTGAACAGCGAACATTATGCTTGACTGCTCTTTTCGCATGGTGGCCGTTTTAACATTAACTGAATGGTAAAGCTCGACAACCTGTAGGAGTTGTAAACACCGAACAGATTTTTTGTCTGCTGTCTCACATTGTATGTTATTTGTTGTTTTCAGTTACTTAAAAGTACGTATATATAATTATACACAGAAATAACTGGCTAGTACATATGCGTATGTAAAATTAGCAAATCGCCTTGAAAATTTGCGAAATTGCGCTAAAAACATACTTAAAAGCTTTTTTCGTCTGACACTCTTCAGATATGAAACGTCAGAAAGGAAAGTCCATGTATATTGCAACCTATTTATATGAAACATGTAGCAAAACTAGCCAGTTCTAGACGAGAAAGGAAACAAATGTTTTGTTTCTTTATTTTCTCTTTCTTTCAGAACTAGTTCGTTTTCACAGTCTCTTCTAATAACGCTATGCCTTTTCATTTTCCCTTTGTCTTTTTTTTTCCTTTCTTGTTTATGATTGTTGGCTGCGATCCATCTTTCTAAAAAAAAAGGTTGCCATATATCTATACTTTTCTTTTTGAAGATTCATACTCTGAAGAGTGTCAGGCGAAAAAAAGCTTTCAAGTTTGTTTTTAGTGCAATGCCGCAAATTTTCATGGCCATATTAGTAACAAGTGTACAGAATATTTGACAATATAATGGAGACCATCTGCTGTATCCTTTGAGATTATTGAAGACCTACATTTGTTTGAAGAAAGCCATTTTTGTAATAGCACAGTGCCCCACATAGCTTTGTATGGAGCACGGTTCAGTTATGGTTATGCGCGTTTAGTTTGATAAAACTTCATGCCACCTTCCGTATCAATCAAGCAAATCAGAAAGTGAGCATGCATCAGTGTTCCTTGCTAACTCTATCATCGCCAAGTTAAGAATTCGTATTCGAAAAGCAGGACCTTCTTGAATCTTAAACGACCATATATACTTCATACTTTCCTGTCGGGTACTTCGATCTCTGTACCAAATGCCTGAAGTTTTCATAAATTGCATGATACTTGGTAGGCTCGAGTAACCAATATTTCGTTAGTTACACCCAGTTAACCAGAAGTGTGTTCTATTTACGTGTCGAAGAACCTTATTTCGACGTTCGTTAATTAGCCAATCTCGGTTAGTAATTTCCCTAGTTTCTGTAATTAAAAACATTGAGAACGAGAAATAATTACAAACACTTTGGCTGGCTGCTACTTTGCTTCCCATAATAGATACACCAGAGCTGGGAGGAGCCGAGGATGCATCCTTCCATTTTTTGCTCATGTATGATTTTTGATCCACGTTGAAGGTAAAAATCCTTTAATGTTGGTCTCCTAATGAAAGACCCCAGTCGATTCCATTTACCAGAGGCAGAAACTATGAATATCTAGGTAGTGACCGATAGGGTTTGAGCATGTAGATGTTATGTTATTAACGCTTAAAGATCATCAGTGATTTTTGTCCGATATATTTTATAGCTTACCTGTTGACAATCCTTGATAAGCAGTGTTTTTTCATGTTATTTTGTAGCAAAAAAGGCAAAAATTTAGCCAGGGATCTGGTATCAGCTCCCATATGACCAAAGACACTTTTCATTTGGCTAACAACCTTGTACACAAACATGTACTCTGTACTCCCTGCATAACAGGCTGATATCTTTGTAGTGAAAAGTACTGGTGATATCATGACACTATCTCGGCTTAAAAGCTCAAAGAATCAGTCTCTAATGTCGGTGCACTTCTTGTTAAATGTAAGGCAATGGTTATCAGTTCGTGAATTTTCGATGGACAAGTGTTCGAGTTGTGCTATTGACGCACTTGTTTGTGTTTTATCTTGCACACAGCTAATGCCAGTTACATTAGACGAAGACACCTTTTGTAACTACTGACTTACATTACTTTTAAACTCGATCGACATTAATTTTACAAGAAAATGGTCATGCTCGTGTCAGTGGCGCTGGCAGATCACGCTGGGTCGGTAAGCATCGGCGGTAGATGCATCACGAATCTGAAGTTTGCCGATGATATAGATGGCATTGCCGAAAGTGAACAAGAACTGGCGTACCTAATACACCAACTAGACAAAACTGCATAGATGTTTGGGATGGAAATCTGTGCTGAGAAAACTAAAGTTATGACAAACAATCCCTATGGAATACAGCAAGATGTGATGGTTGGAGGGAGGAACCTTGATACAGTTGCTATGTTTATGCACCTCGGAGCAATTGTGTCTGATGAGGGTTCCAAACCAGAGGTTTTGGCATGGATTGCTCACAGTACTGCTGCGCTTACCCGCCTAAAAACCATCTGGACCTGCACCAGCATCAACCTGCCATCCAAAATCAGACTCCTGCGGGGCTTGGTTCTTTCCATCTTTCTCTATGGAGGTGAGACCTGGACCTTGACAGCGGAACTCCCACGTCAGGTGCAGGCGATGGAAATGAAATGCTACAGGAGAGTCCTTTGCTTCTCCTAAAAGGAGCATGTGACCAACTCTGCAGTGAGAAATCGCATACACCAGACCATAGGTCCTTTTGACGATCTTCTTACTGTTGTAGTACAAAGGAAGCTCCGTTGGTATGGTCATGTCACAAGAATGGGCGGCTATGCGAAGACCATCCTGCAAGGAACAGTACCTGGCGGAAGAAGACGAGGACGCCAAGAAAAATGATGGGAGGATAATATACCTGAGTGGACTGGTCTGAGCATGGCGGAGGCAACACTGGCGGCCCATGACCGAGAGCGCTGGAGAGAGATAGTCAAGACGTCAGCTGTGGCGCCCCTACGACCACCCTAGTGATTACAGGATAGGCAAGGCAAAGTCTGACGGACCTGGCGAGAAATTTCATTGGTAATGGGATAACAACTGGAAGCCCTTTTTCAGGAGTTAAATGATTTGCAAAATTTGCCATTGCTGCTTTAATCTGTACCTTATTTTAAGACTGCCCTTTATGGCCACTTAAAATCTAAAACGAATCACAAATGAAAATTAATAAGTTATTAACAACAAATCAAAGGATTTATAACGAGATGACTACTTTGCAGCTTTTGTACCTCGAAAAGCAGTTCATTTACCCTAGGTCTCGTGTATGTTCAACAGGCATTTAGAAAATATTTATCGAAAATGAGTGGAAACCCTCTTTACCATCTTTTATGAGTAGATGACACTAACAGCTCGACGATTGGTCTCGTTTAGAATTTTGTAAACAAGCTGATCTCGTTTCTAACTAACAGTTGCGCGCTCTGGGAATTGGAGTACCTATGGCTACATAAATATAATCTCGTGACCAGGACAGGAAGATAAAGAGTTTTGTTCTTTCTTTCTACCATGTACAAACCATGGAACCAAAAGTAAGCTTATCTTTCTCCTTGACTTACGATAGCGATCTATGGATTAGAGAATTTAATGACCTGGGGATCTCCATGCTTTTAGGTCAAGTGATGTTCATTGTTCATTTTTTTTTCAAACAAAAAATGCCTGGTCAACTATAACCACAGAAATTACTGTTGTACTTGTCGAACTTAGAACCGAATTACGTCATAAAATGCGCTTGAGGACATAAAATGTGAACCTTTCCTAAAGAACACCACAAGAACCACACATACAACGCATCTTTACAAAACGGAAGTAAAAGGATCGGAAGTAAGCATTTTAAGTCCAGCTTTTACCAAACGTTTACTGGAACAATAAAAAATTTACACACAATAGTTGTGATTTACCCTTTCATAAATAAAATAAAATTTTGTTACTTGAGGCTACACCAGCAGACGAATAGGATGGAGCTCAAGTAATTTGTTTGGTGTAGGTTTCTTAGTTGAATTCTATCTTCAGAGTCAACTATATAGAATACCTCGCTAAAATAAGGCAACTGCTATAGATATTAGCAAAGAAAAGAAAGCAGGGACGCCTAGTGACACTTATAACGTGTTAAACACGATTTGCAAGCGATTTGGCACTTTTATGCGTCGAGCACCTTTTGACATCAAGGTCAACGTGGATTTTTCAGTGATGATTTTTTTCTGGATATTTTTCGAGTAACAGTCAACACTTGGACCTAGAGAGCCCTTGAAGTATCTACTGGTTTGTTTGTTTGTTTGTTTGATGAGAGTGAAAATTATGGCAATTTGTTCTTTAAGGACAGCTTTATTCCTCCTCAAGACCAAACCACATCTTTTTGTTGCCGTTTGCTTAATGACGTTTCTGTTCTTTGGAATAAGGTCACGATATTTTGAGGAATCGTCAGCTTTGCAACCATTAACAAATTTTAGCAAGTCAGGAGTATCACGATATCCCCAAAACACTTCAAAAGGGTATTCCCATGGTGCAATGGCCTTGAATACCCTTGAAGTACGAAATCCATGGGACATTTTGATTGAAATGCATCCAGAGTATCAAGCAATTGGAGAGGTTTGGGACAAATGTGGTATGTGTGATTGTAGTTGTTTCTCATTGTGTTTACATTGGTGCATATTAAATTATTTTAAGTAGTCGTTTGCTGAGATAGCTAAATTCTGAACATTGGCAAGCCCAGACACAATATTGATGTCAACACTGTTTCAGATGGAAGAGTCATCAAGTTTTGAGTACCCTTTGTTTGGCTCGCGAAATAGTCCAAGGTTAAATAAGAACAATAGATGTAAATATGAGGGATGTCAAGTGACATACCAACAGGGAGAAGGGATGTCAAGCCCACAATTTTTGAAAAAGATGGCCCATTGAAATTCGTACAAGAACGCAATATAATCTGCAAGCGGATTTTATATGCCCAATTTAAGAAACACTTTCCCGGGCTACAACTATGTCGGTGGACCTCCTCCACTCCGCCCCTACGCAGTTTGACTTTCCAGCATAGTTGCCGTACCAATAATTTTAGAAGATTGATAATGAGGTTAAAGAAATTTATTTTATGGACGGAATTAAATCAGTCAAAAGAGTTTATGAAAACACTAGCTACGAAAGATTTTTATTTTATCGTGTTCTTTGCGGTCATTATTTGGGAAGATGTGATCGTTATTCTTTCACCTTCCTTTTATTGTTTATAACGAGCCTGGATTTTTTCTCAATTTAGTTTTGCTAATTAATTTGTCTTGACTTCCAAATAATGCCCGAAAAGTTCAGTTTCCTCATCAATCTTTCAAAATTTTTATCCAAGGAAGGCAAAGTCATAAGATAGGAATAGGTACGTTTCCGTGTTATCGCAAAATTTTTAAAGTATTACACAATATTATACATATTTTGGGGTATAAATATAAAGTACGAATATCACAGATCATCACCTACTGTTTACGTTTGGAAAATGCGACCTTTGTAGACAGCTTGTGTGTCTGCCACACCCTCTTTACGCCCCATGTGTTGATATTTTGTACCCATAATTAGGCTACGGGAGAGAATCTTGCTCGACTTTGCAAAATAAGCATACTTGGTTTTTGATGTTTCTACTGTGCCTTATCACATTAGATTTCTTTGCCCATAAGGCAGATTCATAACGTGTATATTATGTTGTTCTTGAAATATTTCGGCATGTACTTGTTAAAGTGACTACGGACAATTGTTCAGGAGACAGGAAACTGCACCTTGATCTTTCTTCTAATTCACCAGACTGTAAGTACGTTACCCCATTTGCCTAGATCCTCCTACAGTTGCAATTAGATACCCACAATATATATCTTATGTATAAGCCCCCCTCCCCCAGCCATTTATGTATCATACCCTCCAAATGCCACCCTAGAAAGCGTGTCATTAGCTCACTTGTCCATAGTATCTACCCAAAACGCAGGACTCGTGGCGTTAGCTCTTGTCTAGGATGACAGTTTTCTTTCTAGATTTCCTTGCCAACTCCTATTCATAAACTTATTATTGCAAGATCATCGTGCATGTCTTATCCAGCAATATCTGTTACGGTTTGCCCTTTTGACGGGTGACGTGTTTCACAGAGATATCCCACCCTTTACAACTATCAAAGTTTTTCATGTTGCCTCTTTTAAATATTAGTTGCCCAACATTCATCTTTTGAAATGATTATCAGTATGTTGGATATCCATGTTTATTTATAAAGTTGTGCAGGAAAGTGACTAGTTTGAAACCAGGACTGCACAAAAGCAATCGTTGGGTTGCCTCTAGATTAGCCAAGGCAACTGAGGTTTTGACTGCTAACCTTGCACAAATATACACGCTATCAACATTTAACGTATTCAGCATAACAAAAGTGGAGGTTATGTGGCCAATGCGTGAGAAAAAATATTGATGCTAAAGCCCTTCGTACGAAAATAAAGCGTTTTGTGCAAATCTCGTGGACCACCTCGTTCAAAATTGGGGGACCACTCGTTTACTGGGTTGATACGACGCTACGGTTAGACACTAAGTGGCCTCCTTTTCACTCAGGTTACCAAGAAATAGTTTGAACTTATTCGTGTATCGTAAATGTATATGATCTGCATTTCTCTGCTGTATGAGTAACAAAATCTGGGTCTTAATGTGTAGAAAGATTTGTTTTGTTTCGTAAGAGCAGTGTACATGATTTTCCCTTGAAATCTTCTGGTCAGTCAAAATGACAGTACTTTTCCGTATCCTTACTTTATTTACGTCTTGTGCGTTTGCGTAAAAAAAGAAAAGTCTAGGTGATACGTTTTTGCTATGCAATCTAGTAAGTCCCAAATAGAAATTCCTTCCGCAGACGGAAGCCTTGTCTTGACCAGATTACCAGTGGATGTACTGTTTGTCCATGTAGTTTCAGATGGAAACAGCTCCATGATACTTCTAGCTAGAGATATATTTTCCGTGCTGGCAGAATAAAAGTAGGCAATTGTAATGGTAGGGGGGATGTCTGACACCTAAAGTAGCGTGAGGGTATTAGGTCGTGATTATTAGGGATTCGAGTTTCAAGGTCAACGTAACTCCATTTATTGTAGCTCATGTTTCGGTTTAAGTTTTCCAGAACTTTTGTTTAAGAGACACTTACGTCAAATCGAGAACACGAATCACGATCGGGAATCTTTAAGGCAGTTAGGGCGGATTACCAATGACAGTCAATATAGACATTCGCAACAATAGATGTAGCTGTCACGTCGGCAGGAACAAATTCAGTGCTTGACTATATTGAAATGAAGGAAATCCAAAATAAGCATTAAACAATATCAGCTAATGTAAAAACACAGATAGGGGTTAACATTATTCGCGAACAGTTTATTCTACATGAAAATGCACGTTCAGGGTAGGACATTTTGGAAGTTTCAAGCATTTAATGCATTGCAAAGCTATACTTTAATTCCAAACATAGATGCAGGTGTACTGTTTGTCAGCAGAAAGCATCATGCCGTACTGTTCAAGACGCTAGCACCCAATCTCCTTACAATAGCAAACACTAGAACCTAATCTCCATACAAAAGACGGAACTTTAGAATGTTTATTTTAAACAATCTTTCTGTGGTGCAAAACTTAGGAAAGTATATGTATATGGCAACCTATTCCTTTCTGACGTTTCATACTCTGAGGAGTGTCAGACGAAAAAAGCTTTTAAGTATGATTTTAGCGCAATGTCGCAAATTTTCAAGGCGATTTTTAAGAAAGGATAGTATATGTATATGGCAACCTAGTCTGTCTACATTAAATTGAGAAAACAAGTACTCTGTAGGCAGAAAGAGTTCGTTTTCTCACTTCGACTCTTCCAATAATGTTTGTCTATTTATTTTCTCTTTCTTTGTTTCCTTTCTTGTTTATGGTTGGCTAGTTTTGCTACCTGTTTCGTATAAATAGTTTGCCACATACATATACTATTCTTTCTTACGATTCATACTCTGAAGAGTGTCGGACGAAAAAGCTTGTAAGCATGATTTAGCGCAATATCGTAAATAGGCAATGTTTTTTTACTAAGTTAACACTTTGTGTTAAATAAATTTGAAAAGTTTAAGTCAATAAAATAGTACATGACTAAGAATTTTTCCAGTATTTTATTATTGCAATTCTTGCTAGTTTTGATTGTCTCTTTTATAGGAAAGGCCTCATATTTGCAGTCGTGAGACCCGGATGCGACGCCCAAGTGACCGTGGTCATACTTTTACTTTTCTATATATTTCTATATTATAATAACATTATGCTTTTGCTTTTAGACAACAAAACCCGGAACACAATTGGAAAAGTAGTTCTTGAACCCAATGATGTTGGAGCTGGAGTGAAAATGTCAATGCTTTCAAATTTAACATTTAGTAAGTAAATTTGCATGTTCTTCTCATTTAGGATACAGTTACAGTCGAAGGTCTTTACTCCTTCGTATTGTTTTTTTTCAGTTACAGCTTCTCTTATTGTGATAGCAATGCATTCTTCTTTATTTGTAGAAAATGATGTCAATGGTGGCACAGCCAATCTAGAAGTCTTCTATAAAAATAGACCATTATATCGAAAACAGTACGAGCTTTGTGATAAATTGTCAAAACTAGAGGAGCCCATACCTTGTCCGTTTAAGAAAGGTGAGCACCCCACATGTTTTTCTTTTAATTCTGATCTTTCTAATAATTGTGACTTTAACAATGTTTTCGTGGTACAAAACTCGAAAATCGCCTTGAAATTTTGCGACATTGCGCTAAAATCATACTTGAAAGCTTTTTTCGTCTGACACTCCTCAGAGTATGAAACGTCAGAAAGG
>JANTCA010000844.1:0-12412 GCA_024741275.1 Chironex yamaguchii
ACACTCAAACCTCCGTGCCATCACGGCACAAAGGTTTGGTGAAGGACATATATGTGTATATATATCTATCTATCTATCTATCTATCTATCTATCTATCTATATATATATATATATATATATATGTGTGTGTGTGTGTGTGTGTGTGCGTGCGTGTGTGTGTGTGTGTATGTATATATGCATTTGAGTTTTGTGAAAAAGAATTATTCGAAACGTGCTTATTTCTTGAAGTGTGGATTCTGCTGCAGAAAACTTTTAAATGTCAGCAGGACAGATGACAACAGAGTCAGTTTTAAAAACAATAAGGAGAGAAATAAATAGCTTGAATATCATTTATTCTATTACATTTTACTATATTCTGTTACTAACACGTCATTTCAGTTCATGAAAATTGCGTAAGTCATTGCACGATTAAATAGAAGATACTACAGAGTCAAGTAAAAGTATAGCAAGCAGAACGACTGTGAAGCTGACTAAAGTAAAACATAAAACTGTGTAAACTGTGTATTTCTCAGTCATATTCCGTTAATCCAGATATGAAAGCCATGAGATAACATAACCTAAAATATTTGTATTGTTAATTTGAATTGTATCCCTGGTATGACGATCTTTAAGATTGTTTCTGAACAACACCTTCCATCTGGTTAATGCCACTGCCTAGAATGTTTAGCAGCAAACTAATTCATTTATGGTTTTTACATATATATTTTTAGATTACGGTGAAGCTCTGTACAGGCTAACAATGTACAAACCATACGTTTAAAGCTGAATACAGGTCAACGCATTTTCATCGAAAAGTACGAATAGTGATAAAAGTACTCGCTAATTTTAATTTGACGTACCTAGTCCAAAAGGGGGAGTTAAAAATAATGTAAGAATGAAGAGAGAAACGTGTTTGTTATAGAACTTCATGCGTCTAAAGTTTTCCAATAATTTTGACAACCCTTTCTCTCTCTTACACACAAAGATTCGACATAATGCTATTTTTAATGCAGTCATAATTGTGATTGTTAAGTCGTATCTTCAGACCTTCTTTTCACGCCAGAGAAGGGGCAGAGTGAACAAGGACCCCCACGCCTTTCAACTTGGTGGCAAAAGTGCCCTTTGTAGAAAAGGTTAAACTTTTTTTACCCATTCTTGACTTATCCCTAAAAGGTCTTATGTTTTGATCAAATAAAAAACAAGCCAAAATAATATACAACAAATTGTTCCAGCAGATACATCTCAAAACGAAAGCAGATGGTAAGCAAAATTTTGTTTTTGACAAAACATGAAGGTCCTGTTTATAGTTCAATACTCTTATTAGCATTGTGGTGATGATTATGTTAACAAGGTTGTCAATGATGGTGATTATAGTGAAGAATGTGCCACTTTGCAAAAACTTCCCCTTTTCTTGCTTTTATTTCTTCCTGCAATGACAGCAATAGTTTATCTAAGGAGCATTGCAAAACAAAGAAGGAAAGACGGACGAACGTACTAATAGGTGAATGAAGTATATTTATTCATAAGCACCTATAAAACATTAAAGGAGATAAAAAATTGAGGATTCGATAGAAAGCAATTTTGCTGTAAAATATTTTGGACATAGTATGATAATGGCAATTTTGCAACGTCCTAAAACTAGGTAATTTAGCAATTTTGTCCATCGCAAATGTTAAAACTCTCAATGTTCAATCACCGGTTTTAACAATACATTCATAAATTATTTAAATCCTGATAAAAAATAGCTTGCACTGTGTGGAAGGACATTCATCCAGCATCTGATGTTAACAACATACCTTGAGGATCTATTAAACCACTAATAATCGTCTCTACATTACTCCCACCATATGTGACCCTCCGGATGGCACCCATAGATATGTCTGTCCAATACACCATCTTATCCACACAGTCATAATCAACACCAACTACTGTGTGCTGCCTTGTTGCATGCAAATCTCCATATCCGTTTGTACTGTAAGGAATTGACAACCTCTTGACTGTGCCGCCTTGACTTATAAGTAAGAAAACATCTTCAGCTGTAATGAAAACAAAAGAAGAAACCATCAAGCACAAATGTAAACTACATTAGTCTGTACTGTTATCCGGTCTTCTTGCTAGCTAACAGCAAATAACTAAGAAATAAAACCTTGAAGATTCCGTTTGAAGCAGAATATTAAGCAAGAGGCTTTGTGACTTGCATAGAGGAATATGTTTCCCTGAGAGTAACTTACCATGAAATACTGGGCGACATTATTTTCAACTTTAAAAGAGAACCAACTCTTCGGTTATATCCACTCGCTATTTTATAATAGTGTGAGTAAATTACAAAAAATAAAGTTATTTAGCAACGTTAGTAAGTGGAAAGCCATTTATTAATGTGATGGTCTGTTTATGCACAACCTGAATTTACTTCCCAATGAAAGGGAGAGAAAATAACAAAGAGAGTGTACTTCTAATTCAGAGTGTAGGTGATGACAAAAATTTATTGATCCCATATTACATTCACTGGAGTAACATCTTGTCAATCTTTTGCAGTTTTGGTATCTAATAGGAAATAATAGACTAAAAACGTTTGGTCAACCGTGTATAGAACAATAAGGTATGAGATAAAAAATGCAACATTGAAACGTAACTGTATGACCATGCATCGATAAATGATGGGTATGACAAAAGCTGACGTAGTACAAGAGTAGACATTTAATTGAAAGCTTTAAAGAATTTTTTAAGTTTTTAATTTCCACAATAACTAAAAAAATAAAGCCTTTAACTGCATTAAACTTCTTCTTGTATATTTTAAATATTTCATATGATGTAACTCAACTCTTTGGATTTGCTTTTATTGGTTATTGTGGTTAGAAACAGGGATTCATCTCGATTAACTTGCGTTGATCAAAACTGTGCATACTTAGATAATACATGGTCCAAAGTAAATGAAGTAACCACAACATTATTATATTGCACAGAATCCCTTGAAAACATAAACATAGTACGTGACTAGTGATATTATTATGGATGCGGAATGGTATTATTGACATCCTATCCCACGAGAAGAAGAGATTAAGCAATACTTTCTAACAACAGAAGAAAAATAAAGAAATTTAACAAGGAATTTATGTTTGTTATCTTAATATCGTTGATGAAAAAACCATCATCGACACCCTTACCATATCTTACCAAATCGTTACTTTTTACGGAGTTTGAGTTGGTAAAGGGAAAGTTTCCTGTGTTAGACGTTGGTGCTTTCCTTCCACAAAAAAATGTGTACTCCGATCAACAAAGAAGATAATGTTAAAATGCTTATGATACATACCCCACTGACAAATCGGTCCTTGGAAACCTTTACGACATTGGCAACGATCAGGTTCAATGCACGTGCCACCATTAAGACAACGAGGACATTGGTCTGCAAGATAACGGCACACGATATACAACACATTGAATATGGCGTGCACTAGGATTCATCTTGTAGAAATAATTAGTTGGGAGATTTAAGCTAATAAAAACCTATGTAAACCCTGTTGATTCATAGACAATTGCTGGAATCTTAATCTTACCTCGATAAACTTAATTAACAAGCGGTAAGTCTAATAATAAATCAATTGAACAAATCAAAATAAACTAACAGCCGAAATATTTTCTGTTTATTGAGAAATACAATTCCTTTCTTGAGCTCTTGAGTATCACTGGCGTTTATGGAGCATTACTGCATTACTGTCTAATGAGGTAACTTATCATATTTTAAAAGATATGTTCTAAGGTTTTATAAATCATAAAGCAAATTACTTTTAAGAAAATTGCATTTGAAAAGAGTGTTTGTGCTTGCATTGTAGTGTTTATGCTAATGAAATTGTGCTTACGATATATTGGTAGATAATAAGATGCATTTAAAGTGCATGGTGTATTTTAATAGTAGTGCGATTAAATATTTGTATTGAAAACCCTTTACCCTCTCTTGTCTGGATAAGTGCATAAACAGATATCACTGATCTTCTGCTATTAATACAAAACAGAAAAAATGAAATGTCAGTATAGCTTCAAAATTTATCACCAGTGTAACAATAATTCAAGTGCATGTGCAAGGAAGTGCGTCACACTTTATCCAGTAAACAATACGGCAAATTGATACCATCCCTATCTGTTTATACGTAATCAAATATGAATTTTCAAAATCCTAGAAGCTTGATGAAAAACGGAGAGTCAAATATCCATATTTTGAAAAGAGAGTCTATTGACTTTTAGTAAAGCAGTGGGTGTCAGAGGTCAAAGTTCCAGCAACACTATCATTGTACGCAATTATGCAATAAACAATCGAGTGTCCAGATTATATCAAGATTCTAAAAAGCACTGTCTTCAGTATCAAGTGCGTAGTAAGCACAGAGATACCAAATGTAAAAATTCCCCTCGTACAATTTTCTAGGAGAGATATCTTGTTAAAGGTCAACATTTGGAAACGACTCGTTTCCGAACAATTACGTAGTTCAACAAATAATTATCCAAAGGCTGCAAATCTCAAAAGTGTTGCCTTTTGAACGGAAACCAACCAAAGTACGGACGGATAAGTGCTATCTTTTTCTTAAAGTGTACGGCTTTCTTAAAGTGTACTTCAGAAATCATCGATTACATTAAAGAGGGTTATTTTTACCGATTTTTGTAACAAATACTACATAAATACTTTTGCGCTGGTACGGTCATTTATGTTCACATTCCTCGAAAGAACTTCTCAACCAGGTATCTGGTAAATAAACATGGTAAATTATTTATTGCTAAACATTTTGATTATAAGTAAAATATTTCTGGAACAGGTATTTAATGAACAATAGATTATCACATGTCCAAATTTTTTAAGCCCAGACTCTAAGGAGTTTTAAGTCTTTCATTTTGGAATATCCACATTCCAAAGAGAATACTTTAGACAAGGTATGCATGAAACAACAAATGTGAAAATTCACATCGGAACTGTATTATAAGTAACATACCTTTGAAATCATGTCAAAAATACATAATCAAGAAAGAATGGCGTAGACTGGTCAAACATTATCATCTTTTGTTCATTTTTTTCTGAGGAAAGGTCTCACGCATTCAATATTATGTTTGGTGCACGTGATACATTTAATGTTGTATAACATGGATACTTAATTCATTGACATTATTTTTTCAAAAGTATTTTTCCTGTTAAATTTAACTTAAAAGAGTTTAAGAATACGTACCTATACATACTCTTCCGTCAACCCCAAATTTAAACCCTTCAGGGCAAACGCATTTAAAAGATCCAGAAAGTTCAATGCATTCTGCTGATGCATGACAGACGTATTTATTTTCAGTGCATTCTGGGATATCTGAATGAAGACAAATACAACAGGGAACAGATACAACAAAAGACAGAAACTCATGAATTATAGAAAATTGTTAAACACCAATTAAATCTTCTTTGACGAGCTTCATAACATCTTATATTCCCAAATAGTATCCAGACCTGCATGGTAGCATTTATAAGAGAAAAGTGGCTATTATATAAAATACTTATGTCTTTGAAGCAACTTCAAAATTTGTATTTAAATTGTCAACAATATGTTATAACAGCCTATAATCAAAATTATTGCTATACGTAAAAACACTTGATGTGCTTTCAGTGAATGGATTTAAGCTGTAAGTTCTTTGTTTATAAGTTTCTATGGGTTTACTTGCAGTACTTGGAAACTAATAAAAGCCAGTATTGCATATATTGACGCATTAAGGCCTTAAAAACAGCACTCCAACTTAAACTTTATCGTTGACGATGCAACGCTATTGTTTTGTAAATGTATTTGACTGTTTTCTTTGTGCTGTGGAAATGGATGCAAATTATTGTATACCTAAAGGTCGCGGTGTCGTTGGTGTTAAAAGTGACAAGATAAATAATTAAAACAGCAGATTTATCACTACCCGTCTTACTGCAAGACTTTTCTTAATCGTTAATATGCCTTCTTTAAATGCTAGTTATATTTTTGCTTTTTAGCTCTGAGCCTGATGATGGAAGAAGTGTCTCTCGAAACGTAGCTCATAAAAAGCATACGACTCATGTCATGATAAAGCTCCAGTCTACACTTTTTTCTTTTTCTTCTTCTTTGCATTTCATTTTTATCATATATATCACTTAAAAGAGGCTGAAAGAACAAATAAAATATTGTTATCTCTTTATAAATCTGATCTACAAAGATGACATGAAGAAGGATAAGACCTTGTTGATAAGACGAAGCAACATTCTCACCTACACACTGAGTTGAATTCTTCCTATACCCTTTTTCGCATGAACATTGAAACGAGCCTTTCGTATTTGCACAATATGCATTGGGGCCGCAGCTTAAGATATTTTCATTGCATTCGTTGATATCTAAAAAGGAAAAATAGAAATATTATTATAGATAGTAGATTAAATATTGTTAGTATAATAAACTGCATTTGTCTATTTTATTCAGTTGATTATGGTAACATGAATCCTTATTTGAACAGGCTTTTTATTGTACAAAACTTGATAATCGCAAATTTTCAACAAAATCCTTTTTTGCTAAGTAAAGCAACCAAATTAAAAAAAATTAGGATAAATTTTAAGAGTTTCCTAAGAGTACATAGTTATAATACATACATGATTTGTAGTGAGAATGAAACCCTTCAAATTGTGAATTACATCTCTATCCACCACAGCTTTTTAAAATCGTATTCTGTCATAGTGCGCGTAACTGAAACAACCTAATAAGTCTTCTGTCACAGAAAAGTCTTGACTCTTAGATTTACGTGTTCTTTTCACGATAAGTAGAAGATAGTCTCAACTCGAGCACATATTGTCTTTAATTCTGACCTCCTTGATCTTAGTCAAGGAATGTAATAATTGACCAAGGTATTGTAAAACTACTTTTAAAAGATCAACAATTGACCAAATATAACGAAAGATAAAAAACGAGAGCTATTAAAGTACCTGTACAAGATTTACCATCTCCACGGAAACCAACATTACATAAGCAATACTTTGATCCTTGACCATTGTTATAGCAAGTTGCATCTTCGTGACAATTGCATTCTTCCTCGCCTAAAACAAAGACATTGTCACGTAAGCAAAATCGAATAATAATCAAATAGATAAAAGACAATCACACCCAAATAACTGTGAAGAAAAAGGAAGGTGATGGATGATTAAAGTCTACCATGTCATTAAACGCAAGCTTTTTCTGAGATATTTTTAAGAGATCTTTCTCTCATCGTCGGGCTACCTGAAATAAGGTTGCAGAGCTGAGGTCCATACTTTGAATAGCCTACCAGTGACGTATCTTAGGAGAAGCTTACAACTTGTGACGTCAAACATCCATGACTCCCACTGACAAAGAGTAGGATTTTTAGAAAAAGAAAGGTGATGACAACAAAATATTCTAAAAAGAACAGTTTTTGCGCATATAGGCCATGAAGAGAGTGTGAGATGTACATCCAAATACTATGTGGCTATCATATAGACAATTAAATATCAAGTGAGTAGTATTTCAATCAAAGAGAAATACACGAGATGTTTAGCATTAACTGAATGTAAGTAATGATATAGATAACACATACTTTCACATTGCACTCCATCACCCACAAAGCCACTTCGGCAAACACAGAACAGTCGCCCATTTTGCTGAGCACATTCTGCATGTTGACTACAAAGATTAGGGCCACATTTGATTCTCTTGTCCACTAGAAAAAGTTAAAAATCATTCAAATAGAAATTTGTCGGTCGACTCTTGTTTCTAAAGTTAAAGGTAACTAAGGAACCGCGGCTAAACCGTCACGAAACAAAGAGTCTGGGTCTGATATCTGCACGACATAACTCTGCCATAATCTAAGCACCCGAAGAAACAAGTTGAAAGAAGTTGTCTTGGCATCTTGTCTTTTCACCCCCTAAAGTCCTATTGTTTATATTATTTGATTTAGTTTAAAGTTGTAAGTGACAGCAATCTCATTTTGTTAGTTCTTAATCCTTGCCAAATTCTTAAATCTTATCAGATGTTATAATGCTGGAAATAACCAAAACGGCGCAGAGAAACGCTTACCATAATACAAACTACGGTTCCTTTGCCTTAAAATAGATAAATTACTATTTCTTCACTAGACTTGTTAGTAGGCACTGTCTTTTAGTACGTAACTGTCCTTTACTCAAAGGAAGTCTGTTACAAAAACACAGAGTGATTGTTCTCGCTTTCGGTTAAAATTACACTGAAAGACAATCATTATACATTATAAGCACAAACACCAACTTAGAATGCCATCACCACCAGCTTTCCAAATTCTCACCCTATCTGTTTGCTAGTTGTGCTTTCTGTGTTTGGAATTTGTTATTTTTCCATTTTTCCACTTGCTTACAAGTGTACTATTGTCTATGAACGTTGGAAATGTCAGATTTTTAAGACACGTAATAAAAATTATAACATTGTATTTTTGAAGACATATTTATTGTACTTAATCATCTTTGGTTACTTGCCTAGCATCAAACCTAAGAAGCAAAAGACAACATCAAATTTCTGGAATAATTATTAGCTAAACGAAACATGCTTGCAACAAAATCACAGACAAATATTAGAAGACAAAGTGGATGAGGCAACACATCCTGTCAGATTCCTCAAGAAAATTGAAAAATGTATGAAATAACAAAAAGAACTTTTACTTATGAAAAAAAAATACCAGTTGTTGCTTACGTAAATATGTTAAAATGTTTGCAGCTCATAATGGTATGACAATGATGGCGATAATAATAATGGTGATGATGATATTGATGGTGATAATGATTATGATGATGGATGATGGATGATGATGACGATGATGATGATGACGATGATAATGATGGTGGTATTGATGATGATGATTATGATGATGATGGATGATGATGGTGGCGATAGTGATGATGTTGATGCTGCTATTGGTGATGACAATGTTTGAGAAATCAGAACTTACATCAAAATTGTGTTCACATATTTCAACAATATTTTATTTGAAGTTCTTAAGTAATAAAGACATTTTTAAATCCTCAGTAGACAGAGCGTAAATCAACTACAAACGTGAAGAAAACAGATTACCTTGACAATGTGTACCATTTCCCTGATATCCAGTATCACAAACACATCTTTGTACACTTCCAAATGTTGAACATGCTGCATTAACGTGACATTTTTCTCCACCACAAGTCACTTTTGATGTTGAAATATCCGGTTGAGTTTGTGTTACTGATGTTTTTGGTCTTACGTCACTTTTTGTTGTTACTTTGGTGATGACAGTAGTTGTAGTTGTCTTGTGAGTTGTAGTAGGTGATGAAGTTGATGTTGGCTGCGGATCTGTTGCCACTGTTGTAGATGTGGTAGGAAATGTTTTTGTCGTACTAGTAGTAGAACTGGGTGCTTGTGCTGTAGTGATTACACCTTCAGGAGATTTTGTATACACAGTTGCTGAAAAGATTAAATATAATGTCAACGGTAAATTAGATGATCAAAACATTTGATCAAACATTTCTGTTTGATGTTTATAAAACAGATCTTTAACGTGCAGCATCTCAGTGTCATTACTGGACATGGATACGAAGAAATCATTTGTAAAAGGTCCCAGGTAGGATCCCCCTCCCCCCAAATTCTAGTGTAGTCTCGAATAAACGTTTTATAAAGAAATAATCTGTTTGCGTACTTTAAATGCTTTGAAGGTATTAAACGTTTTGATACTGTGGAATACGCATTCTTATGCTTTTTAAACAGAAGAGCTATGTATGATGTTACTAACAACAAAGAGTCCAAAATATTATTTTGTACAACAGACCATCCAGTAGGTCAGCTTGAGTTAGCAATCTGTTGCCTTGTTAGAGTGAAAACACCAACAACACATTTGTGACTGCATAGCATATCCTTTTAGAAGTGAAAAGGTGATGTGCGTTACATCGTAACTTAAGTAACAAAGTGTCTAAGATTACGTCTCTCCACAGGCAAGTAATTTAAGTCTGAGGCTTATATTTATTTTTTAATTCAAAGTTAAAGAAATCCCAGAAGGAGAATAAGTTCTAACCAACCAAGGTTCTTGACATTTTCAAAGAAAATACTTTTCATGTAATAATTGGAACTACTAGAGTATTTAGCTGAGTATCTTGAGACATGGCAGTAACCAAAAGGGAAGTATGCGTATTTTGATTAACAAACCACGACCATCAGGCATATATGAAAATTGAATAGCAGTTCTAAGAGGCCACTGATACAAAGTATTAAATTGCCATTGGCAAAATTAAAGCACAAAATGTAATCTGAAATGGTGCTCCCTGGTTCATATATCACTCAGTCTAATTAGCAGATAGATGAGCCACAAACTTTAATGAAGCTACTAGTAAATTATTATAAAAATAAAAACACTGCAGTTTGCTAATGAGCTTATTTATCTGGAAACATTCCTAATAACTTTCCAATTTTGTGATGCAAAGTTAAGACATATAGAACTTTGATCCTATGGGAATTCCATGAGAAGTGGACAACCTCTTTGAAGCTTACAGAATATACATATTGACATATACGTAATATCAAATTCAGACATTTAATAGCTGAGACGTGACTCTGTCTTCAATGTTGTCATACATTGTGCAAACAGTAACCTGTATTCAATGAAAATATCATAGATTCACTAATATGTATTAAAACAACAGTGTGATGATAATACTTAAGACAAAGATATTCTTTAATTGTGTAATTTCTTTAAATGTACAATACAATAATTTACAAATCCTGTAAACTTACCACTAGAGCTTTCGATTTGACTTGCTCTTTGGTAGCGAATTAGGATTTGACGTAAATCATAAAACATATTTTGATTTGATACAACGAAAGTTTGTGTTGCTTTTCTTAGTCGCCAAGGTTGATAATTCACTTTCATGTATATTGAAAAAGTTCCAGCTTTGTTACCCAGCGTGTAACGAACTGTTGTTTTCCCCTCAATTTCACCTTGTTGTTCTTCGGCCATACTTATCCGAAAGTTATCGATGGTGACTTTTGCATACGGTGGCACAGAAGGTAAAAGACCCTGTACATGAGTGTCAATGACAAAGTAATTAAAATCATCGCGTCCTTTCATTTCATGGGAAGCTGTCAGAACTTCACCTAAATAGAAAACGTATTGCATAAAGCTGAAACAAATATACATAATAAATATATGAAACTAAATATAAACATAAAATAAACTAGAAAGATCTTATGGAGAGAGAATTTTACATGATAAATTTTGATTGTTCACAGATTAATGTCAGGCATAACATTATAAGATTTCACGCCTGAGTGTCCTAAAAGCGTAGAAGAGAAAACAATTTAGAGTAATGAAGTAGCTGCCCTGAGGAAGAGAAAACAATTTAGAGTAATGAAGTAGCTGCCCTGTCGACAAAAAGTACTGCATTATGGAAGTGATGACTGCAAGACACGGATTTGAAAATAAACAAATAGAAATAAAACGGATGAGGAAACAATTAATAGCTTCATTACTTACCTGTATCAAAGCTAAGGATTATTTCACTTTTAAACCTTTCTCCAACTATCTGAAGCCCATTTAAGACATCAAGTGACTTTTTGGCTGCAAAGACCCAGCCGATAATATCAGTTAAACCTGATGCTAATTGAAGCGAATAGCCGATGCTTTCAGGTATTGGATTAATCGAAATATAACTTGTTGTATCTTTGTAGATGACTATACCACTCAAATCTGCGTCAGAAATATCGACACCGTTGATATTTCCAACAAATTTTCCCATAATACGCATAGGATTATCTATAAACAAAAAAACAAGAAAATAACAAAACAGTAGGGCATAGACATCATATAATATACTAAACCAACAATGGCCCTTGTTTCTGGAATTAAAAACGAGCCACAAAACGTAGTAAACCATTTACAAGAAAGTAGTAGATCTAGATGAATTTGTAACATATATTATTCCTTACGCAACTGCAAATATTTTGTCTCTTGACGTATTGATACCTCACAGATAAACACACTAGCATTTTCTGTAGAACGTCTTTGAATCTGCATCACTATCATGCGACAGGATTTTAACATTTGCATCTTGAGCGCACTTCATACAAGGCAGAGGACGATAATAAAGATACAATTTGGAACAAGGTAGATAGTTTGAGTTTAAATATAGCATGTTGGGGAGCCTGTCTATAATCTAAACCAAAGAAGAATTTATAAATGTTTTAACAGAGGTATTCCTTTAGTCAAATTGAATAACTCTGGTTATTTATTATTGTAATTTGTCCCCAGGGCAAGGTTTACTTACAACAATCAAAGGAAATTCGCCTAGAAAATTTGCGACATTGCGCTAAAATCATACTTAAAAGCTTTTTTCCGTCTGACACTCCTCAGAGTATGAAACGTCAGAAAGGAAAGTATATGTATATGGCAACCTATTTATACAAA
>JANTCA010000845.1:0-12411 GCA_024741275.1 Chironex yamaguchii
ATACCAAGGACTTTGAATGTCCTTCACCAAACCTTTGTGCCGTGATGGCACGGAGGTTTGAGTGTTGGCTTTAAAGTCTGAGGATTGCAAGTTCGAGTCTGGTCGGCTCCCACGTATATTTTTTTAAATAAAGTACAACTACATTCTTAATTTTTAGAGCATTTTGGCTTCTACTGCAAATAAGAAGGCACAAAAGAAGAAGAAAAAGAAGGTTGGTATATCATTTTGCTTTAAATGAAATTCTGAGTAGTTATTTATGAATAGCAGCAGTTTTCAGTTATCATATATGTAAATCCTGGCATCCCAATTTAAAGGCATTTTGATCTGATGTACAAGCTACGCAGATTAGTACCGAGGTGATGTTGCCTCCTATGCGCCCCAATGCTGGATTTTCTTTTCCCGGTGAGACTTGTGTCCGTGATCCTTTATCATATCTTATCATATTGTGTTGTATTTTATTACATCGTTTTGTACTGTATCACATTCTGTTTCATTGCATTGTATTGCATTGTGGTGCAATACATTATATTATTTTGCATTGTATCTTATCGTGTCGTTTTGTGCTGTATTGTATGGTTTGTATGTCGTAGTATTGTGTAGTTTTATGTTCTGTATAATCGTATGGGTTCATATTGTTTTTTGATTTTTTTGTATTGCATTACGTTCTGTTGCATTGTATTTTGGTGCAGTGTATTGTATTATACTCCATGTATCAGTTGCATCATTGTGTTGTTTTGTGCTGTATTGTATTGTATAGTTTTGTATATCGTGGTATTTGTGGTAGTATTGTATATCATCGTGTGGTTTTGCACTGTTTTCCATTTGTTGCATGGCATTCCATTGTTTTGTATTGCATTGCATTCTGTTTTATTGCATTGCAATGCATTCTGTTTTATTGTATTGCATTGTAGTGCAATGGATTGTATTATACTGCGTTTTCTATTTTGATGCATTTAATTGTGTTGTGTAACACAATGTAATATTGATGCCCGGTTTACCTAGGCTGCTGCCAAAGCTGGTGAGGAAGTCGATGCAAAAGAAGGAGGCACGGAAGAAACTGCCGAAGAAGCAGCGGCAAAGTAGATAGCACTATTTTACAATTTGGAATTAACATTGATGTCGGCGTAGTTTGCTGAAAACAGAATGAAGTTCAGCCGTTGCAATAAATTCAGGAGCATGGCTTACGTGGCATCCAAGAACATGTCACTGCTTTATTGTTGCCTGAATCGTCACAATGTTGAGGATGTGGGCGGCGAAACCATAGATTTGTACACTGGAAAATTATCGAGTAGCAATAACTGGATTTAATCTGCGCAGAAAGAAATTTGTTACGATATTAAGTGATTCCTAGTGTATCCTGTTGGCCGATAAGACTGAAGTTTGCAAGTTTTCACTCGTCCAAACGTTTTCCTCGGTTCGTGGAATGACTAAATTTTGTAGTAACATCTGATAGAGACCTGAGTGATGCTTGTAGCTTGCAGAATATAGTGTCACAGGACATTCGGATTCAGTCAGCTAATTAAGAGCAGTTGGACATTCCTTTATTTTGGATATGTTTTGCTAAGGACAGATTACAATGCTATAACTGTTTTACTGGTATGAGTAGCTGCTTTGACACGCATGCCCTTTGCTCGTTTTTGCTTGGTCTGCTTAGGCTGATTTGTTTTGCTTCATAATTAGCATTTGGTGAGCACGTCGTAACGAATCTCAGGGTGTATTACAATGAGAAACCCACCGACATGTATTCGTCCTCAGTTTCAAACCGCTCTGCTGTACTTCTATGTTACTACTCTTTAGTCATGTTTGTTCCGTTTTTAGGTGTGGTTTTGCTTTATTTTTTCATTTGTTTTATCATATTCCCTGGAAAAGAGTATGCTTAATTAGCTGTAATGAGTTGTTGCTCCGTGTGCATTTTTTCCCCTGGACAAGTTCGAGAATCAATCACACATACTAAAATCTGCATGCCCTAGCAAATTTTCTCAAAATATAGAATTTCTGTTTGTTTCTACGTGACCACAGCGTGATCTTGTACTCCAGGAAATAGAGTCCGGTTTTGTTTCGGGTTATTGGAGTGAAACTAAAGATCGTGGTTAGAATTTAAAGGGTCTGAAATCAAGGAATCACCAATTAAGTTGCACAGTTCTCAAGCAAGAATGCATTTTTGTGTGGGTTTTTTATGTATGGGGCACTGTCTACCTCTCCAGCAAGTAACTCCAGTACGGTACGAAGAAAATGTTTCAGCTTTGTCAAAATGATTAAAGCTCTCCTAATTAACATATTGATTAAAGCAAACTGTTACAGAATTTGTAATTATATCGGTAGCATTTTGAGCGATGAATTTTGCTGTTTCTGTCGCATGGCTAAGGTCTTCCAAGCCGAAAATTCACGCGTGGATCGTTTCTTCTCTAAAAGTGGTTGCAAAGTTTTAATTTTTATATTTTAAAGACATTTGATATTATTTCCCTCCTCCACACATTGGGGAGCTGACTCCATTTTACCGTAATGTTGCGAGGTGCTCTGCATTTGGCGATCAGTCTTTTCAGCATAGGTCTCAATCGTGTGACTAACGTAGGCCTTGCTTAAGTTTCGAAATAAGTCCTTTTGTACACACGCTAATTATTCTTGTAATGTGGATGGGATATATGCCAGCTTTTTGAGCCACAGGTCTATTTGCTGTAGTTCTTGTCTAAAGAGATGTGTTACGTCACTTGCCATCAATGTCGTGTTTGGGCTTTTTTTTCGAGTTACGATGTTTCCTTGCTGTTTGCTTCCACATTTGCAATTGTTTCCGCGTGTACTTCTTCACCTCGTCGGCTTGCTTGTCATTATTTTTACCTCCAGAGCGATCGACTGGTGCTTAAATGTTTCAAATGATTCTAGTTAAGCATTAGTTGTATGAAATTGAATATGGCTATTGAAATGAGCTGTACAGTTCTGGTATTCAAGTGCATGAGGTTGGTCTCTATCGCACTTTTTCAGGCAACATGGTCAATTATGTTATTTTAAAGCTAATACCAATGGTCTATAACGTAAAGATAGATCTGAAAAACATGACAATTGGTCACCGTCATAGAGCTTAGTATTTTGATATTAAGATCATAATTTTGACTTGGCCGTTTGACGATAAAGTGCCAAAATCTTCTAGTACTCTAAAGTCTTGTCCTCCTCGGGCCGTAGTTTGTCATGAGTCTTCATTATCCCGCGACATCTTTCTCTACCCTTTGCCACTGTACCAGTTTCACACCATGTCTGCGACCCCAGTATCTTGCGCTTAGCTTCTGCACTTCTTCGCCATGTTGTTCGTGGGCACCCTCTCTTTCCCTCTCCTTCAGATTGCTATGTCAGTACTACTCTTCAGTTTTCGTTGTGTGGCTTTCTCAGAATATATTCTATCTACTTCCATCGTCTGCACATTATCATCTCACCTGATGGACATGTTGCTGTTCGGTAGTAAAGCTCGTCATTACTGATTTTCATTAGCCAAAATATACAGAGTACTGTCCCAAGATATTTCTCCTGAAATGACTCCAGACTCCATATTTCTGCTCCGTATACTTGAACTGGCATGACATTGCTGTTAAACACTCTATCTTGGTCCCTTGGCTGTACTTGCTAGACCTCCGAAGGGGGATCAACATGGCCAAGGCTGAGTCTGTGCAAGGCTGAATCTGTGCTTGATGTCTTCTGTTGCTCCTCCAGTCTTGTTTATTATTGCTCAAAAGTAGGTGAAAGTATCTACATCTTCGACTTTACTCCACTTGATCGTAATAGGGCTGGTTTCCTTGTTGTTAAGTCTCGGCAATTGTCTTGCCTGTTTTCATTTGGAGATTTCTCTGAGATTCCTCTGCTATTGTCACATTTAATGACGTCGCCTTTCTTCGGTGCTTTGGCTATTATCAATTTCTCCCAGTCATTGAGCATATTACGTGTATTACATGTTCTTCTTACATTTTCATACATGTACAGCAATTTTTTGGATGTTTTCTCACCTCCAGCTTTCAACATTTCCCCACTGTTGTCGACACCTGCTGCTTTACCATTCTCAAACTTTAATGGTCCCTTCACCTCTTCTTCCGTGAAAGGTCGGGTATTAATTTCCTGGATGACTTCGATGTCGCTGAGGTCAAACTCTTCTACTTCCCCATCTTTGTTACACTGGTTCTCAATGTTGACAACCTCTTTGATGTTGTCAGTTGTCTCCGTATAAACGTTAGTGAAGTTTTCCAAGTCCCTCTGTATGTTATCTTCATTCATAGCATCCTGCATGTTCTCCTCTAGTACTTCAAACCTGTTCTTGAATTCTAATGCAAACTGCTTATGGATGTTCTTAAGGTTCAGAAATGCAGTGTTGTATGCTGTCCTTTTACTGTTGTTCCCAGCATTGTGGCATGAAAGCCTAAGCTCATGATAGTGTCATTTACTGTGCTAGTTACCTGTGTTTTTCACAGGAAGGGGTGATTAGCCCCTTGCCCAACCTCCCTCCTTTCGCATCCGTGTTTGGGATCGGCCGTGGTAAAAATCTTTCATTAAGCGAACTGAAAATGGCATATTGTAAGGTTTACTGGGTATGTTCGTTGGGTATACGTTTCACGAAGTCTGGCCTCTACAAATGATAAAAAATTATTTTATTCATAGTATGATCCCGAAACCTCGACGTCACGAGGAAACAAAGGGGATAGTTTCCAGTTTCGTAGATATTCCTGTACGTGCTCTGAGACAACTCCCTGAATCTTACGTTATTGAAAGAACAACAATCTTTTTCCTACGAGTATTATAGAGGACGGAGAGGGAAAATTACCTTGTTATATCAGTCACCAAAAATGACTTAGAAACCAAGCATAGTAAGTCAATGTTACACTTTGAAACACCTTTTGAAATTACACGCAACGAAATTATTTGAATGAATTTGTGTTCAATGTTTCAGTTAAACATTTTAAGTAGTCTTCATTAGACTTTCCTTTCTTTTAAATTTCGATAGGGGAAGAAAGGGATCTGCTATCTCCACGAATCATAAGAATTACAAAGCAATTCAAATGTTCGTGTGACATCGACACGCGTGTCACTTAAACCCTTAATATACTTGACAGAACTACTGCTGGTAGGTAAAGTTAGAGGTATTGCAAGGAAATGATGAATTAGTCGGTAATACCTAGCAGAGCAGAGTATTATGCTGCAGCGCGAGTTTTGCGAAGATGAAGTTTGCATTGCAGTTACATTCTTAGCAAGACGCAATGTTTTTCTTCACGTTTTGGGCCATCTTGTCGAGACACTGATCTATTATGATACAGCTGGCGATTCAGGAGTCATTTAGGATACGAAGTATATAATCAGGTGAACATTTTAACAGACAGAATGTCTTTTCTTGTTATGCACATCAAAAACTGGTTAATAAAAGGAAAGCAGCAAAATGAAGACATTAGCGCATAAAGAAACGGAATGCAAAAAAAGAATGCAGAAGAATAACGTAAAGAAAAAAAATGGTGGCAAATTTCGAATGTTAGGGGTTGAGACTGGATAGCTGGTGGCACTCGATAAAAGGAAGATATTGGCAAAAGTGAGAGTCTTTCTTGCAATCATCGGAGTTACCTGATGCGATGTCAGATAATTCCATGAAGCGAGGAGTGAGAAAAGTGTTCAAAGCGAATTGTTTGCAGTTCGCGTAGACACGATAGGAAAACAACAATATATACACTTCTCCTTGATGTCTTTTATCCAATAAACTATTTACAGTCAAATGAACTCATCTACTAAGGTGCTGAATACTTCTTTAACGAGGTTCAACTAAAAGTCACACTGTCCCTGAATACATTAATTTGGAATATCATACAAACTATAACCCATCACTACCTGCAAACTCTGGTAAAACGAGACACTATAACTAAGAGAGCTACATGACAAAGTATTACAACCTATCTACGATACCCTGCCATACAATGCTTCTTTTTTAAGGTAATATAAAGGATTTAATGCTTCAATCAGTTGAAACAAAATGTCATTTAATGAAACTATTCTTTACTCTATAACGGTTACCGCCTTTGAGACAACTTTCTTTCTCACTGCTGTACAATTTTATTTTCAATGAGAGGGCTAAAATGGTAAAGCCACGTAAACGGGGGCGGGGGCACTATTTGCTTCTAATATCTTAACATAGGAATGATGCCCCAAGCTGGCTGGATACTACTATAGCCCCCTGTTTGGCAACAATTCACACAAAGTAAAGGCATCTGCCTGTAAACCAAGATTAACATAAAGAGAGTGGCCCACGTAGGAGTTCCACTTCCTGCAACGTCACACGCCCTCACTGGTAAAATTGATGTGCAAAAAATTGACATCGGTTCTCCACTGGAGACGTCATCACCTGGTAAAAATGGCAAAATCAACCATTACTTGTCAGTTTGGTTAGAAATTCGTTTCAATAATGAAAATATAACTTGATGTTATAGTGAGTAAGGCTTATTTGCAAGGTTGCTTACAGTGTGAGCAACCTAAGTACTTCTTCGTTTGGGTAACTGATAAACCACTTCCTCAAACATCTTTGAAGTAGCATTCTTACATTGCCTGTGGAACCAGAAAATAAAATGCAGTAAAAATAGAGCAATGGAATTTCTTTTGATGAGCATAGATTTCAAATACTGCGGACAGCCTAAATGATCTGCTGGAGAGGAAGAATAAGGCTCGGTATGGCTCCAAGCAAATCCATTGCAATAGCAGTCGTTAGGTAATGACTGTGTTCAATACCCTGATGGTAATACCGAGGAAAATCGTTGTATTAATATCGTTTTGTCTACTCAGCCCCTCATTCGCATCATATAGCAGTTAGTTATGTTCTCAATTGGGAACTCTGTATTGTCTTTCCTCCCTCTCCTGGTCAAACAAGCAGGAAAATTTCAAGTCTGTCAGGAGCAGAACAAAGTAAGTACAATAATTGTCCCTCTCTTAAGTGGGGATCTTCCCATGAGACCTTGCTCTTTTAAATTTTTCGCGGCTTTTTACAACCGGAGTATCACGTGGTTAAACCAATAGTCTAATTCTTTCAGTGTTTTCCAGACATTTCTTTAACGCGCCTCCCGAAGAGGAAGATTGCAACGATTTTACCAAAGCAACCTGACAGAAAAACTGGTAAGAACTTCAATAAAAAATCGCCCACTTGAATAAGGGAACATCAAATAATAAAGCGGAGTAGTTGGTAAGTTTATACTGAAAACATTTAACGTTGTTTGAACGTGCATCGAACGCAACAGTTCAGGCTTCAAGAGGTCGACACTTTCCTTTAGGTTGAAGCGAACGATCAAAGCCCTCGCTGCTGATTTGGTTAGATTTTCGCAGTTGAACTAAAGTAACGTCAAGTATGTTACACCAGGGACACGTTGAGGCAGTAATACATTTTTTAGTAAAATTTTCATTTGTAAAATTGATCTCAAACTGGGTACCCCAGCGGTGCAGAGTTGAAACTTATGTTGGTAACAAGATGGCTTTCTTTAGCTTTTAATGAATATCATCATTGATACTTTGGCAACTTTGGAAAAAACTACTTTAGTTATGTCGTTGGAACAGGCTTGGGAGAAATTGTTGTTCTCCCAATCTTGAGTGTAGTACCGTATATTATATATAAATCAACTCCACTGACCCTAAGAAACATCCCTAGCTGCGAAATTTTAAAATCCGAAGGGCGGTGAGGGCTAGGGTTATGGCCAGGGTTAGTCTGTCTGCGATTTTTTTTTCAGGTTTTTGATTTTGCCGCCAAAACACGACCGTGTTTGGTGCATAGGCTTACAGAACTTTCCGGGTTATCTCCCCTCCCCTTGATCGTATTTTAAAATTTCGTCGAAAAAAGAGTCAACTTATATATAATATACGGTACTACACTCAAAATTGGGAGAACAACTAAAGTACAAGTTTGCCCAGGCTTGATTTAAATCCAAAATTTGTCTAACCAGCGCATTCTCACCTTCATTCGACAGAAACTTCTGCACGGGACACAAAAAGTTGCGATCGATGGTTTTTTCACCGAATCAACGTCCGGGCACAAGACTACGTGAAGTACACCTAAGCTGGTAAGTTGGTCCGTACGAGAGACTTTGTTTCAACGTTAGTATTGCTGTCAAGCATAGTATTTGAAAAATTGTAGACTAAGAGGTATTGAAGGCCGAAACTGACGGTCAACGTTCGTCCATTGAAAAGTCTGAGAAGACCTTTATTGCCAAATTAGTGACAATGAAGACAGTGATTATTAAAATGTACGCCAAGTTGCATTGTAGCTTAAGGATGTTTGGACTAAAACTGCATTCAAATTCAAATCACTCGAGCTCGGTTTAAGGCACACTGTAGGTTTTGCTGGCCAAGAGGGGGGAGTATCGACTACTGATAATTCATATATGACCATGAAATTCATTATAGTTTGGACCGTTTGTCTATAAATCACATGTAAAGACCTGGTAAAGCCCCATGTATAACTATGTTCAATAAACCACGTCTATATCCTGTTTAAATATTTTTATATAAGCCTACTGCAGAACATAGCAAAGGCATTTCACAGGAGATCCGATTCCATAATTACTGTAATAAGCAAAACTGATAATTGTCTATTAAACTTGCTTGGGAATTTCCACGGTCAAGATAATAATAGATTCAATATAAATCGTCCATGCATTTGATTAAGCACAGTGGTGTAATGAACGTCCCAGAAAGTAGATGATAATACGAAATGATTATAGTGCTTATTGGATTCGATCTTAAAGCTACGAACTGACAATAAACCTCTTCAATCCCTGTGATGCCCTTGGTTTACATGACCACAGTATTTCAGTCAATGACACAGCTCTCGTTACTTATTTTTCTTCTTGTCAGTCTTCAACAAGGTTCTTCTGTTGAGTCCCATTAAAAATGTTGTGCATTTCTGTTTATAACTCTCCAGCACGTTGCTCTTGCAAAATGCAGCTTATAGTTTTGGATAAAATTGACTTTTACACAAATTTCGGTTATTCTTTGCCAAATTTGGAGAACACAGCTTAAGTCCACTTTTATACCATTAAATGCCGTCAGCTTGTAATAGCTACATTTCTTCATTCTCATGGACACGAATGGGTTGATCAATTTTACCGCGAGTAACTAACTCTCATTCTAAGGTTAAATGATGAAATAAATTACAATTCTTACGTATCAGCTTTATCATAATCAAGACAATACTCAGTCAAGTACCATCCTCATTCAAGTTCCTTCAGCGGATTAAATTAGGTCCCTATAAAAATCGTTAAATTATAGGTCGATTTAGTTAAATTTGGAGAGGGTTATTCTTCTATGGAAGCCATAACAGACGACTAACGCATTTCTTAAGTTTACTATAGCTCAACGCACCGTTACTTTAAAGTTAAGATATGTCTTTGTGTGGTTTATAAATTCTAATAAGATTTAGCATTTTCAGGCAAATTTGTTTAGCGGGAAAAATGAGGGATAACTATGCTACTGAGAATTCCTTCATTACGCAAGTCATTTCCACGACCCCTTGAATGGCATTCAAGCAAATTAAATAAATAATTAATGAATGGACCATTGGTCTATATTGTTGGTGAATGACCAAGCCCCTCTTTATTGTAGTCAATTTCACTCTCGATACTCAGCATTGAAAAGGTGTCACTTAAAAGTCATAAAAAGTCCTCGACAACGAAATTATTGTAGCTTGGAAACACCAGTTTTTCACTTATCAATGGTCCCTGTCTTATTGTCTGTGGAAAGTCGCAAAATCTTTCAAATAGACAGTATATTAATTTTTTGAAAATAGTAGCATTACTAAAAGTGCAAATATAAGTAACAATTATGCGTTGCAACTAATTATGGCGCATATCTGAGCAGTCAGAACAGACAACCGACAACAGAGGTGTTTAGTAAACCGAGAAAAACAAAAGTACCGTGCGCTGATAAAAAGTGACATTTATGCATCAGTATCCTGTAGCAGTGTTTTCATACGTATTTGAATCATGAATTCGCCATTCAAGGATCCTGAATAAGATCAAAGCCATAGACGCTAGTTTCTGCAGAAACATTGCGTATCTCCCTATCTACACACAACTGACGTGCAAGGATGAATTAAAAATCATTTAAACCAGAAGGCCATATGACGACCTACTTGGAAATATCGGGAGTAAGATATAGTTATAGGGACACATAACGAAATCTGGTAGGAACCCGAAGATTGTCATGTAGGGCATTGTATAAGGATGGATGAGGGGAAGATAACAGAAGTGGCTGTGATTTATTAGTGAATAAAAGGATAAAAAATTTCATGACTCCAAAAGGACTGCACAAGGGAGCGACCTAAGGAAACAGATAGGGCAAACACTTGTGAAGGCCAAAGACTTTTTTGCCGGATTACAGTTGTGTTTTAGGCAGAGCATCCGTTATGTTTCAAGTAATTAACAAAAAACGACAATATATCAATTGTCCAATTTAAACCGCAAATATCTCAAACAAAACAAGGCCAAATAAGAAAAAAAAATCATAAAAGAATAAAAGAAGAACGAGTATAAATTTTCACTGCTTTTCAGTGTCAAGAACAGCATCTAAAGCTCGTGATAATAATCAAACCTGTCACAGGATACTGGTACAAGTAAGGAGTATCATAGGTCTCGTGTTATTACCAATCAAAAAGCACAAAGAAGTACGCACCATCATGGCATTCACATCATTAAAAGTGTAAGGCAAAAGGGGGTCCGCGATTGTCGGAAACAGGAAATCGTCTAAGACCAGACTTGAATTCTTTCTCTGGACCTGAAGGCAAAATAGAATGCCTAGAAAAAAAAATAAGAACAACAAAGTTGTGTTAAAGTCAGACTTTTTCAAATGCTAGATTACACGCAAAAGTATTGAAGGTTTGGTACCAAGGGTTACTAAAAGTAGGAAAGTAAGGATTTACTTGCATCATACGAAGATATTATAATTGCCTAAATGACCAATATGTGTAGAAAGAAGAGGCGTCGGCCAACTTTAATAAGTCCAACGAGATTACGTATATGCAATAGATTTCTAGTCCAGAAAATTCATTCACGCCAAAACCACAAGTACGCTTTGGAGTGATTTATTCCCAAAATAATCAAACAACCCGTAACTCACCCCTCATGTATTTCGTTTATCACTGACTTCTAAAGTGTTCTAGCGCACCATTTTGACACTTTGCACAGGCGAGGCCATTTTTGACAGCAACTAGAAGATCTGTATGGCCTGTTCCCTGATTTATCTCAAGTTGCGAAAGTTCGAGTGCCTACGTACGTTTAAGCTTGACAAATACTTTATTCAAGACGATCTTCTAACTTATTTATTTGTTATCTTTACAATTTAAACATCTCAAGCACATGAGTATAGTTACCAATTAGTTTTAAATATAGTTTTTAGTATATCCGATGTTTACACTAGTTTATAACCATAAAATTATAGTGTTACGTTCAGACGTATTATTTTTCATTTAAACGAGAAGAAATTGAATAAAATTGTCCGCGAACGACTTGACAGTTGTTAAGTTAACACCAGAGTTCACGTTTCATTACTGATATCTATTAGTCTATGAACAGTAAACCACAATGCCATGAACAAAGCTTACAATAAAAAAATGTAATTTGTAATACAACAATTATTGAATCATGTTAACATGTTATCTCGTGTTGCACACGAGAGAACTTCTTTGTTGACTAGTAATTCCTGAAGTTCAATGGGTTACGGTTCTTTCCATCTGTAACCTGCAAGATTTAATCATCAGAGTTAAGGTGTATCTATCTGTTTAGATTTTAACAAAGCATAAAATTTCTTCCTTCTTAACTAATTTATGCCTTAATGGAGATCAAAAGATCAATGATAATGATTGTAAGCGCCAGCTATTACTTGTTCCCAGTAAATAACCGTATAGATATGAAACTAACAGGTGAACAACACTGAATAATGACAGTTGAAACTGCCCCGTCCCACGCAATATACCTAATGAAATATGATATTTACCATCCCCTATGCTAATTAAATCTTGACTGTACTTTCAACCAGCTGTAGTTGTCACAAGCACCAGTTGTAAAAATCGTAAATGGGGTGACCTGATTTACACTCAACACAGTAATTTCCAAGAATAGCACTTACTCCAATGTCACGACCTATTACCCATAAAATACTACTTCATAAACAAAACAAGCAGTAAACATAAATACATGTCATGATTTGCAAATATACTTACTCATTAATATATCCACTGATAGTGTGTTCTGTAATAAAATATACTTCCATTAGAATAGACAAATTACAAACAAATTAGTGTTCTCATGTTAATGTATATTGTTAATTGAACGCATGATGACATTATCACGATGGCATTATCTCCATGGCAATATCACGATGACAGTATCACGATCATAGGCGCCGACTTCTGATTTAATACAT